>JASAMZ010010696.1:0-37342 GCA_030248115.1 Linhomoeus sp. GSCO2_2
CGAAGAAGGAAGCCTATCAGAAGCACCTCCGTCTGCTCTTCGCAGACCCCTTCGATGCTGAGGCGCAACGGCTTATCGAGGAGCAGATCCACCAGGTACGCAGGCGTCCTTGCCTGTTTGCTTCACTGGAGGTAGAAGACGTACTGTACTACCCACTGGTCTGCGTATCTGAGCCCCCACCTTCTTGCAGTCGAACATCGACCAGCAGATGGAGACGGCCATGGAGCACCTGCCCGAGGTGTTCACCCACGTCACCATGCTCTACATCGAGTGCCGCGTCAACGGCCATCCCATCAAGGCCTTCGTGGACAGTGGAGCGCAGTCCACCATCATGTCGGCCAAGTGCGCGGAAAGGTACTGCTCTATGCTTCGAGCTGGATTTCTCCGTCTGTCACCCAGCATCTCTTTTGCCCCCCAGATGCAGCGTGGCGCGCCTGATCGACCGTCGCTTCAGCGGCATCGCCCGAGGCGTGGGCACGCAGAAGGTGATCGGGAAGATCCACATGGCGCAGCTGGAGATCGGCGCCCACTTCCTGCCCGTCTCCTTCACGGTGCTCGAGGAGCAGACGATGGACGTACTCTTCGGCCTCGACATGCTCAAGAGGCACCAGTGCGTCATCGACCTGGAGAGGAACGTGCTGCGCATCGGCACTACCGGCACCGAGACCACCTTCCTCCCAGAGTCCCAGCTGCCCGTCCACGACCATCCAGAGGACGACGGCCAAGGAGGAAGCGCAGCGGTGATCAGCGCTATTGCGTCCTAACTGTCTTCCATGCCCAAACGTCAGACCTTGGAACAATATAATATGCCCCCGCGTCTAATAGTATAGTACCCCCTAACTTATGCACTATATTGTCAGTACGTGTGTATAGCGTATATACTGTACTGTAATACTACTACAATTAGTGTATAAGGTAATATTCCTTTTGTGTACGGCATGTTAAGGATATTTACACAAAGATATACTATGTATGGTACTAGTACCTTTTCAGTATATTTGTTCACTTGAAGAGGAGCCGAATTAATGTAAGCCCCCTCGAATAAGCCCCCACCCTCCAACCCCCACGTCTTAGAAAGAGGTTGAAGAATAAGCCCCGGGGTATTACTGAAGTACATATTTACCGTAGGCAGAGTGAGAGTCGGCATAAAGAAATGTACGTTTAGGACGGCCTGTTGACGGAGTACAGCCCTCAGGTGGCGCGCCTGGTCGAGATGGGATTCGAGAAGGCGCCGGCGTTGAAGGCTCTCAAGGAGTGCGCCGGCGACGTGGAATTGGCTGCTGCCAAATTGGCTGCGAAAGACAAATAGAATCGAGGATTTCTCTTGCTTCGAAATATTGCTATTTCACTGTCACTTGTTTGTGTCATCACTTGCTTCCACGTCAAGACGAAATCTCGTCTGCTGTATTCTAAACGTTAGACTCTACAGGGTTCGGCCTATTCGAGCAGCGGCGTCTCTATGGAAGGCGCGCATCACAGCTCTTGCTTCTTGGCGCCCGTGGTAGCTCCAGCAGCCAGCTTGTGTCGCAGGCTCTCGGGCATCTCTGGAGGGGGCGGTCGGGGCATCTTGAAGTAGACCTTGACGGAGTCGTAGATGAACCACTGGGCGGCCGTCAGCGTGCCGATCATGATGATGCGCGGGAAGAGGCCGCGCCACAGGCCCACCATACCCAGCTTCTTGGCCGCCTGCAGCGCCGTCGAGCCCTTCTCCTTGTTCAGGACGGAGACGATTGAGTCGGCCGGGTGCGACACAAGGGCGCAGAACACGCCCGCTGAAGTACATATGTCATTCCTCTGGTCGGACTAGGCCAAACGGAATGAGTGCCAGAGCCGTGAATCCCCCAATTGGTACCGATGTAGCCGGCCACGAAGGTGACGACGAGCTGCTCGGGTTTGGTGCATTGACTGCGCGGCTTGGGCACCACGTGCTTGTAGAGCGCCTCGACCGTGCGCTCGAAACAGGCGAACTTCATCATCGTGTAGGGGATCTGGCGCATCCAGAGCGGCGGCAGACCCTGCAAGCAATACGTCGACTCTCGGTAGAGATGCGGAATGTCATTGATAGTACAGTTGGTTAATTAGCAGTCAAACCTTGAAGAAGCCGCTCAGTCCCTCCGTTCGATAGATGTAGGGGAGAACCTTTCTTAGTACCGGAGGCGCAGTAGGCGACGTCTGAATGCGCACCTTGCTCGCTTCCATCGGTGCTGAAGCATGTTTGTGTCGTGTGCTGTAGATCGCTTCGTACCTGACGACCGACCGCATCACTTACCTAGCATAATGTCAGCGAAGAACTCGGCAGAAGCGCTCGCCGCCAAATAGAGGCTGGTTCTGTACGTGTAGGACAGTTCCTGCAAAGCGATCGTCGTGTCACGCCTACTAATGGGTTCACTCGGGAGTTCGTGCGACGCCCACCTCTCCCAGTATGCCGCTGTAGAGAATCTTGAAGATTTCGTAGAAGCCGAATTTGCCCAGGCCCTGCAGCGAGTACCCGATGCAAGTGGGCGCCCAGCCTTTGCCCAGGGCGCGGACGCTTTCCTCCCGCAGGGTGACGGAGAAGCCGTTGACGATGCCCTTGTACTTTCCTGGGTCCACCTGCACGAAAGTTGGAGTGAAGGATAGGCAAAGATCAGCGCGTCGGAACAGCAGTCAGCAGTGAGTACACTAGAGTGTTTAGCCCGCAGGTGATTGTCCATAGTTAAAAGAAGACTGTCATTAGCCAATCTTCGATAGTAAAAAAAGCTGTGACCCATGGTGCGCCAGCCACCTCTGGTCGCAAAATGCAGGGACCCATGGTGCACCACCACTGGTCGCAAGATGCAGAGACCCATGATGTACCACCACTGGTCGCAAGATGCAGAGACCCATGATGCACCACCAATGGTCGCAAGATGCAGGGACCCATGACACACCACCACTGGTCGCAAGATGCAGGGACCCATGACACACCACCACTGGTCGCAAGATGCAGGGACCAATGACACACCACCACTGGTCGCAAGATGCAGAGACCCATGATGTACCACCACTGGTCGCAAGATGCAGAGACCCATGATGCACCACCAATGGTCGCAAGATGCAGGGACCCATGACACACCACCACTGGTCGCAAGATGCAGAGACCCATGATGCACCACCAATGGTCGCAAGATGCAGGGACCCATGACACACCACCACTGGTCGCAAGATGCAGGGACCCATGACACACCACCACTGGTCGCAAGATGCAGGGACCCATGACACACCACCACTGGTCGCAAGATGCAGAGACCCATGATGCACCACCAATGGTCGCAAGATGCAGGGACCCATGACACACCACCACTGGTCGCAAGATGCAGGGACCCATGACACACCACCACTGGTCGCAAGATGCAGGGACCCATGACACACCACCACTGGTCGCAAGATGCAGAGACCCATGATGTACCACCACTGGTCGCAAGATGCAGAGACCCATGATGCACCACCAATGGTCGCAAGATGCAGGGACCCATGACACACCACCACTGGTCGCAAGATGCAGGGACCCATGGTGCACCACCACTGGTCGCAAGATGCAGGGACCCATGACACACCACCACTGGTCGCAAGATGCAGGGACCCATGACACACCACCACTGGTCGCAAGATGCAGAGACCCACCCCACTAGTCACAAACGCAGACCCATGTCACACCACCACTGGTCGAAAGATGCATTGACCCACGGTGCACCACCATAGATATTTGCACTAGCCCATAGACAATCTCAGACTGTGTCCCTGCCAATCCCTGTGCTTACTTACACTACTGATGTGCCTGTGAATACACATCAAAGGTGTTTGAATATAGCCCATGGAAATTGGGCCTTAGCCATGATGATTTTAGATCGTGCCCCTGCCAGTGCCTATGATTAGCACTGTGCCACATCATGTGCCTGTAAATACACGTTAGGGTCGCACAGCGACAACTCTGTAGTTAATCGTGACACGACAGTGCAAAATTTCTGCGAAAATGACCCTCAGGCAGTCTTTAGTGCTCAGAATGTACTGTGCAGTTGATATTTTCATGATTTTCATGGAATTTTGACATCGGCCAAAGTCAACAATAGGACGTTTTCTATTCCAGGCCACGACTGTTCTTTTGACGTATAGATCATCGCGATCCATCAACGCTGTCAAGAGTTATCGTGTTAACAAACAGACAGAGATTTGCCGCTTAGTATATAGGATAGGTAAGTGAGTTGGTCAGACCGGCGCACAGTTGGCACACCTGAATCCTGCACTTGACCAGGTCGAGCGGCACCACCGCCGTGTGAGTGATTCCGCACGAGAGAATGCCGCCCAAGCCGCAGAGTGCGTAGTACTTCATGGAGCCGAATTCGCAGCTGTACTGCTCTGCAGCGCCAGAAATTGTCAACAACACCTTCCCCAACTAAACTTCTGTCGCGCCCATTTGCCTGCCTTTGTCGTCCAGCTTCGCGCCGCCAACCATTTTCGCGGAGCAATCCACCCTTTTGATTGGTAGTGAGAAGGGATTTCGCTTGCACGCCTCCTCCAACGCGCTATATACCCCCATTTTGCTGAAACTAAGATATAAAGAGACGGCGCTTTAAGTCTACGCAACTAGCTTCGCAGATGCACTTTGAAGAGAGGCCGATAGGACAGCCGAGAGAGCTGGGTGCTGCTTCGAATTTTGGACGGTGGTCTCTCACGTTCTATTGAACAACGCACCGGCACTGGAAGCGAAGCAGCAGCGTTTCTTTGAGTTCGACTTCCTTCCACCGACAGCTGCCTCGCTATCCTGCCTCGTCCAATGTCGCAGCTAGTAACTCGTCCCACAACTACGCCGTCTCTCCTTTTGCTGAGGCTTCAGTATGTGGGTAGGTTTAGCACACACTATTCCTCTCCGTGGTTCCTTCGCTGGGCCGATCATCGGGTACCGTATGCAGCACAACAGGCGCACCACTGGCACTGTTGACGACCGGCGATCAGAGGGTATAGACTGGCTGAAATCGATCAGTGGTTCCTGGTTTTGTCGACGACGCTGGCCCTCGTTGTAGTTGTCGTTGCTGTCGCCGACGGGAGGAGGAGAGGGCGGGACTTCCTGGTTCAGTTGCCGCAAAAGTGCTGCGCTTTGTGTTGTGATGCAATTTGGTATGTGGACATGTAGTTAGGCATTCCTGTTGGTAACGATCGCCTCTGCTTCCGATTCGCAGTTACGGGGCTTGGCGAATTTGGCGACACCAATCATCAGACTCCATGCTGGTCTGAAACGGCATCTCTCGACGTCTAAAATGTAAAGATACTCGCACTGGTTGTTGTAAATCTTTGTCACTGCTAGATGGCAATCCGCTGGTAATCAAGGATTCCAGTAATGTGAGCACATATACTACAGTATCTCAGTGGTAACTGCCTATAACAAGACTAAAAGATTTGAACTGCTATTTTGAATTTAAAACCAGGCAAGTCGTCCGGGGGACGCAGTATACTCCACAAATTTGCACTCCTATGCACGGTGACTCCTCTTCTGTTGTGGCCTCCTAACACTCCCACTCGCAAAAGTAATGCCGAATTCGTGATGTGCATCCCAAAATACCTCAGATTCGACATACAACACCCCTAACTTCCTCTGGATTCGCAGAAACGAAATTCTGCAGTTGGGGTACGGTAGCATGCGATTTCGTCATAGGTACGTTCAAACATCATCTAAACGCTAAACGAATGCCAAATTCGTAATCAGCGCCCCCGAAAACCCCGAAATCGAGTATAATATCGCGAAAGTCGACCCGACACCCAATATTCAAACGGACGCGGGAGGGATACTGTAGCTCTGCAAATTTGCCAAAAACACTTTTCTGGACCAGATTTCAACGTAGAATCGTTTGAAACCACTTTTGGAACGATTCGGCAACGCATTCGAGGGCTATAGACGCCGAAATGCGAAAATCGCAATTTTCGACCCCGGAGTCGAAAAAGTCGCAGTGTAAGAAAGTTTTTTGTGTTTTGCCCGATTTTCTCCGTTCATGGCTCATTCGATAGAGGACATCTGGGAAGGAGCAACAAGAGTGGTCTCGCCGCTCTAGCTGCTACCTAGCTCGCACAGCAGCCCGTCAAAGTCGACCCGGGGCCAAAAATCGCGAATTTTTCAAATTTGGCGCCAAAATGGGTCCCGCAGCGATCCAATTCTTTTTTTGCCGACTCGGCACTATCGAGGGCTACAACATATCAAAAGATAGTATATACCATTATATGCAACTTTTTCGAGTTCTACCTTGCCCAACCCAATTTTCAGTACTTTGAAAATTTAAATTTTTGAATTTCCCGCCAACGGGGTCCCGCAGCGTGACCCCGTTTGGTGTCCACCCTGCCCACCCACTAGGCCTACCCAACGCAAAAGACCGTTTGCAAATCGGCCGCTTCACGCGCGAACGCCGTTGACTCAAAGTTTCTGCGTTTCGCGCACAAACGCTATATACTCCACATTTTTTGTGGAGTATAATCACTTCAAATATACACTGCGATACCAACAGCCAACGCTGCGGTTTATGCACGAAGTTGGGCGTCCCACTGAGATGCTGCTTATGACAAGGTTCAAACATTTGAATGGCCATTTTTGAATCGCTTCAAATACGATAAGAATACGATACCAACGGTTGAGGTTTGTTACTGTAGTTCGGCAGTTCATAAAGCTGGTCCGCTATCTTACTCGAGGTAAGTGCATTGAATATTGAATTGCGCTATCATAGGCCGCAGCTGGAGCCTTCCAGGAGGGCAGGTCGCATGTAGACTACTTACTAGTACGACAGCTCCTCCTTATCACGACCATGGCTTTCATCCGGTAACCCAAGTACATATAATACCGTATTTTACTGATGATTGCTTATGACAAAATTCAAACATTTGAACTATTCAGTTCAAATATATTACGGTACCAGTTGCGGATACGGTGTCTGGCAACGTGCCCCATTCCACACACGAACCTACTCGCAGTTGTCCACAAGTATCCTTTTTTGCGTTTTTCTGTTCTATTCTTCCCTAGATTGATTCGACGAGAATTTTTCAATAGTCATACGCTACAAAGAAATGGACGAGGCGGCGATGAAGAGTATAGTTTCGCAAGTCGACGACTTTGTGATTGAAAAGGCCCGAGAGAACAACGTCGACGCTGACGTGAGGAGGGTTGCTCGCCCTCTTTCCATGACATGACAACGAACAGAATGTGAATTCAGGCGATTCGCCGGGCGTACGTGAAGGGCACATTGGTGCTAGAGGTCGACGCCAGAAGGCCGCCATGGCTAGCAGAGAAGGCGCCGATCGTGTCCACGCCGAATACCTCGACCGTCTCGACTTCCGCTATGGCGCCGTTGTTGAGCGGATTCGGCGTTGACAGGCCGCCGACGGTACTGCCACCGTCGCTTCGACTGGGCCGCAACAGCAGCAACGCGAAGGTCAAAACCGCAGCTTCCACTCTCGCTCCGAAGCCGCCTTTGGGCCTTTCCTGCGACATTGAAGGTTTAGTCGGCTACCAGAGTTGCGGTTCGATCCCTTTCGAGATGATGCAATGTTTTGTCTCGTTTAGCGGCCATCGAAGGAGAATTCTCGGAAGAAGACTGTGACGAGAACGAGAAGAGTGTCTCGACGGAAGCGCCCTTCAGAGCCGTCAAGGCTGGTCCTGCCGGAGCCAAGAGGAAAGGGTCGCAGTCGCCGCAGCTGCCGCGCTATTGGGCGGGTCAGTATCCGAAGCAGCGACACCCTTCCTTGACGGCTGCCTCACTCTCTCTCCATTCCAAGTTCTCGGAGCGCGGTTCAGTCGGCGAAAGACTGGCGCACACTGCCGTCAAGGTTGGCTGCCAACTGACCTACCTATCTGTCTGTCTATTTGTTTGTCTTTCGTTGGGCCTCTGTCAGTGCTGGTTCGTTCAAATCGAGACTGCGTTCCTCACTTTCAGTTGCTGCACTTCGATTCGCTGGCGGAGTTCTACGTTGCGCCGTTGGCTCCCGAGAGAGAAACCGAATTGGAGGCGAAGTTCGCCGAAAGAATGAAAGCGTTCGCCGAGAGCGGTTCGAAGAATTTGGGCCCGTTGCCACCTGGTTTCCGCCGAATTGGTGCGCCCTGCTTGGTGCACCTGCCGTTGCAGAGCGTCCTCGACGCGTCTCAGGTAGAGCCTTCATTTGCCGGCGACCTTTGTTGCCTTACTGGTCTTATAGCGGCCGAGAGACATTTGTTTCGGCGTCCTGTCACTGGTGGGGCACTTTTGTAGAACCCCGATTATGGGCGGGGCGACGTGAGCGAGGAAGACGCAGGCTGGCGTCGGGGTCAGATCGTCAGAATCGGAGGAATCGGCTACGCGATGAGCGTTCGATTGGTGGACATCGGCCGGTTGTTGCCCAAAGTCGACGCCGCTGACGTCTACCCGCTGCCCGCTTCCTTGGCTGAGCTGCCGCCGAAGGCCTACCGCTGCTCGGTCGTCGATCGCCCAGATTACCACAAGGTTCGCTGCCTTCTTTGGCGTCTCCTCCTTCATTTGCTTGCTCAGCCTTTGTGACAATTGCGCATCCTGGACGTTCGCTCACTCGGTACATACTAGTAGTGATCCTACAGTACTTCGGCCGCTCTGTGGAAAATGATTGGGTTCAGGCGTGGGAGGCAGTCGAGAAGGCGCTCGGTGGAAGTGCGCCGGCGAAGAAGGCGATTATGGAGCAGGGGAAGATCCTTTCTCTGCGCTTCCACCACTTGCCGATGGGAGGCACGTCGTTTTCTTTGTCGGGCGATTTGGAGGAGTGGGCTGTCCGCAGCATCGTTCTCGACGACGCCGACTTTGAGGTCATTGGTAGTGTGTATAGACACACTTCTCTTATTCTACTGTTCTGTGAACTGGCTGTTCTGACCAACTCGAACGTGCGCTGAACGTTTCCAGGCCTACTGCAAGCAGTTTCTGGGCGCCCGCTCCTCGTAGCCGCTCTCCCTTCACTGTGCGGATGCCGACATAGAAATATGGCTGTTTTAGAGATTCTTTCCTCCATTTTGCGTCCTTTTGTTTGCCAACTCGTCCGTCGCATTTGTTCGGTTTTTTCTTGAGATATTCTACTTTCCCTCTCCCCCATTCGTACGTTTATTGTCCGACTTGGACGCATTCCTAAGTCGCTTCGTTTCTCCCACTGGAATATGTAGACGTAAACGAGTCATACAGTAGGTATATGGGCACGAAATTGTTTTGTTTCCGGTGTTTGTTATTCATTGATGTATCCCCACGGACGAATCGATCAGATGTGGTTTTTGATTGAGTGTCGTGTTGTGCAGATAGATCTTTGCTATAAGGAAAGTGGCAGAACTCGGTTGCAGTGACCCGCAGTGATTTGTAGTGTCTATTTTGTCTCGCTCGTCTGATATATCTTTATGGGTTTAATTTTGTCCATCATTCCTCGTCATGACTTACCGTAGTTTGGTATTGTCGGCGGCCACGACCGAAGCTTTGTCCAGTCACTCTACGTTCTTTCTCTATCTACCGTGCAAGAATTGCAGCGACGACTGTGGCAGAAGTTGTTTGAAATCCGCCTGCGTTCAACGCATATTTCTGATCTGATTACGGTTGACGCGTGTGAAGGTTTTGCAACGAAAGAAGCAACGTGGTCGGTCAAGTTCTATGTACATCTTTGCAACTCGTCCTAGTTTTAGTAAGGTTGTCGTATGTATGTCTGTATGTTGTATGTGTGTAGGTAGGTTCTGGCACGCACTTCCTCTCCTTCCTTTCTTCGGTGGGCCGCTCATCGGATATGGTGTAGAGTAAGGGGAGTAAGTGTAGACTGGCACAGTTGGCGGTCGGCGATCACTGGATGTTGGCTGATCGATCAGTGATTCTTCTTGTTCGCTTTCTGGCGGCGGCGCTGCCCTTCGTTGTTGTTGGCGTCGCCGGCGGGAGGAGGAGAGGCTGGAACTTCCTGGTTGTAGACGAAGGTAGGTGGTGACATGGCCGCGAACCCCCTCCTCTCGGCCAGCTGCCAGTCGTACGGTTGTTCTTCGGCTCGCTCCAGGCGGAGGCGACCGCCCGCCAGCACGCGCCTTCAATGAGAGAAGAAGTCGACTCTGCTTCTTTGCTGTTGAAATAGCCAGGACTCTCGCCTGAGCATGTTGTCGATGTAGAGGTAGTCGGGAAGCCTTTCGAACTTGAGAAGGTCGATGTAATCGAGCACTCTGCCTAGAGCCGTGGGATCTGGGGTGTTGGCCAGCAGCTCGGCGCGACCCTCCTTCCGGGCGCCGTTCTTGAGGTAGAAGACGCGCTCCCTGTCGCGGGCGGCGACGCGCGACCAGGGCAGGCTGCCGGTCGTCATCTCGATCAAGGCGTAGAACCAGCTCTCGAGGTCGTCGCGCCTGGACAGGTCTTTGCCGCTGTGACTGTTCATGCATGGCCGCTTATCGGACGGTGCCGCGGAAGCCGATCTCGGCGCGGGCGCGCTTGAGCCGCCCATCGGGGTGCTTGTAGCGGCGGGCCATGCCGAAGTCGAGCAGGTAGACGAGCCGCTCCTCGGCCGCCTCCTTCCTGCCGACGGCGTAGTTTCCGGGCTTGATGTCGCGGTGGATGTAGCCGATCTCGTGCATCTGGCGCGGAGAAGCGGTGGTTGTCGCTGGCCTGGCGCAGGTGCCACAGGTTCTGCCCCACCGCCGTCATGATCACGAAGTCGAACACGACCGTCTTGCCGATGTCGAAGACGCGGCAGAAGTGGCTCCGTCTCACGGCGCTGTCGTCGCCGCCGCCGCCCTCTTCACTCCGCTGCCGCTTCTCCTCGTTGCCCTTCTGGATCGTCTGAACACTTCGATCTCCATGGGTAGAAGCTTGGCGCGGCCCTGTTGTAGCTCCACCTTCATTGCGAATACCGGCCGCTTGTCGACCCGCCGGCCGCCCTCCCACTCCAGCTCGACCTCGTAGACGGCGCCGTAGCCTCCCCTGCCGAGTTCTCGGCCGACGCGGTAGTGACGGCGACCGTTCTTGGCTCGAATGTCGTCGCCAGCCTGCGGCATCCCTTCCTCCGGCGGGGGACGAGCCATCTTCTTCTTTCTTCTAACTTCTTTGTTCCGACGACTAAGAGCAGTTTGGGCCTTTACACAGCCTAGATTGGAATCCAAAAAAATGCTGTGTTGACATCGACTGTGATTGATGCATGTGAGCTTCCGATTCTCAGTTGCGCGCCCTCAAAGTGTGACTGTGCTCGCGCTAGTTGTTACAGTGCAATCGTCATTGCGAAACTTGTAATCGGCAGTGAGTTAGCGTGGCGCAACCATAGAGGTCGTAGAAGTGTCGTGGAAGGCACTTGTAGTATAAACCCACAATTGCGAAGCTACTGGTTGGCAGCCGTGCAGGACACCAGAAAGAGACGTGCATCCTGCCACAACTTGTCGCATTTATCGTGGTTTAGGCAGCAGCGCTGCTACCCTAGCAGGCCTGAGCACACGAAAACTGTTTACATCGCAGTCTATGTACTCTACTTCTCTCCAGTATAGTCTCGCGCGCTCAATAGTGGCGCTGGCTCCAGCTACGCAGCCCCGTTTTGTGCAGACGAACTGCTTGCTGGTCGCCCATACTCTCTTCGTACATAGTTTAATCTTGATTGACGAAATACGACAATGAGATACGTTTCAACGCGTGATTCCGAAGGCACTAGGGCCATTTCGTCTGAAGAAGTTGTGTTGAGCGGCTGGGCCCCCGATGGAGGGTTCTACTTGCCGGAAACACTGCCAGACGTCGACTGGCGTGCGTGGAAGGACCTCAGCTATAAACAGTTGTTGGTGCGGCTGTTGAGCGCCTTCCTGGACATCGAGTGCCCCTTCGATGGTAAGCGAGCGCTTCTCTGAGCAGACGCAGCCAGGCGCTTAGCCAGAGTCAATTGTAGAAATCATCGACCGAGCTTTCCCTCCGGGCCAATTTGAAGACAGCTCTAGTGGCGACCCTCTAGACTTGAAGGAATTGTCTCCCCAATGCTGGGTGTTAGAGCTGTTTCATGGACCTACGTGGTCCTTCAAAGATTACTCGCTGACGGTCTTGTCGGCACTCGGCCATTATGTACTGCAGAAACAGGGCAAGAAGCAGGTTCAACTTGTAGGTATTTTGAGATTTAAATTAGTCAAGAAACGCGTCTCAGTTCTCGCATTATGTACGTAGGCACGTGTACATGTGACAAATTCCACACGGTGTCAGCTACATCTGGAGACACGGGCAGTGCGTCGATGTACTCGGCGATTGGAAAAGAGTCGACAACGGATATCATCGTCCTTTATCCAGCTGAAAGAATAAGTTCTGTCCAGGAGAAGCAGATGCGGTCCATCAGTGCTTCCAACGTGCACTTGTACGAAGGTTAGAAACAGGGTTTAAGACGACGACGACGACGACGGCGGCGGCGGCGACGACGACGACGACGACGACGACGGCGACGACGACGACGACGACGACGACGACGACGACGACGACGACGACGACGACGCCGACGACGACGACGACGCCGACGACGCCGACGACGACGACGACGGCAACAGAACGTCTTCTTCAATCAGTTGACGCCACATCTGACGAACTGGACGCCGTGTTGTCACCCCTCTTTTGTGACCGGGAATTCGCCAAGGAATACTGTGTCACGAGCGCCAACTCGGTCAACTGGATTCGCGTCCTAGCGCACATGGCCCACTGGTTCTATCTGTACTTCCGTCTTCGCAAGAAGTGTGCTGCTGCTGGTCCGATTACAGCCTACGTGCCGACTGGAGCCGGCGGGAATGTCACAGGTTGCCTGCAATCTACATTGCAGATGTCAGAGAAAACAGGGGTCAGTGAATGTGATGTCGTTCAGGTGCCGTTATAGCGAAATTGATGGGGCTGCCGATCGAGGTCGTCTCCTGCTCTGGAGAGAACGACGCCTGCTACCGGATCATCGAAGGTGGCGTCTACTGCAAGGCAGAGACCGTCGCTTCCTGTACGCCTGCAATGGAAATACAGGTTTGTGGAAGGTCAATTCCTTTGCTATGAAATTAATTCGTGATTCACGGCAGGCACCCTACAACATGGAAAGACTTCTGTCATTGGCGTCGGGTAGAAACGCCGGCCTGGTGTCATCTCTCATGTCGGAGTATGAAACGCGTGGACGGGTTCGACTTCCTCCAGAACTCCACAAATCGGTGCGCAGTGCAAACGGAAAAGCTAGAGTAGTGTTTTGCGGGTGATTCATGTGACCCTGAACTTCAGCTTCGAGATCTGTTGAGCGCAACTCGCGTCACAGATGAAACGATCGCGGCCGCCACGAAAGACTGCAGGCAACGATTCGACTACCTCGTCTGTCCGCACACCGCCACCGCAGTGGCTACAATGCTCTCCGACGGCGGAAAGCACCGTTCCACTGCCGAAGACAGGTGAAGGCCAATCTTGGAATTACCGTAAATCCTCCAATGAGCGCCCCCCTCGCCCCCTTCGGTAAGTACCAGTAGTATTAACACTACCATACGTGCCCTGTGATTTTCAGGGTGTCAGCAAGTGTGGCGACTGCTGCACCTCGGAAGTTTTTGGACATCTACCAGAAACAGATGCAGTTCGATCCCGAGGAAGCAAAGGACCAGAAACTATTTGATCTGGTGGCCTCAAAGACGTTTCAGCCAAAGTCGCTGGTGTCTACTGGGTCTTCCGGCGAATGGACCGCAGAAATTCGGCGTTATATAGCAGAACTGCGGAAAGAATAGGCAGAGCAGTGATATGTGATTGCGATAGACTTGAGCAGATTAGACACTATTGCTGGGATGCTACTCTTGCTGTCTTCCATTATGGCAGATTTTGGTCTAGTCGGTGATATGTACCTCCAGCTTCGCCAGTGAATAGGCGATCTACCCACTTGGGCCCGTGGAGACTTGATATCTCCATTGCGGAATCTTGCTGCGCATTGCGTAATTAGCATGTATCGTCACCGGTCGCTCGTCAGGTCGTCTCTCGTGTAGTTCGTACTGACGGCATTTCGAAGCTTGAACCAAGCTACTCACTGATGAGTCGCAACAATCCTTTCGACAAGGACCTTCTCATGGACGAGGCTCACTATGGTAGACGCTGGAAGCTTCTTCACTGAGCGCTTCTTGTCTACTCAAATCTAATGGCCTTGTTTTCGCAGAGCCCCAACTGCTGGCTGGCGGAGGACCGGATTCCCCGATCTCCTCTTCAGCCGCCAGCGACGCAGTGGGAGGTCCAGGAGGCCAAATGGCCGACGGCGACGACACGGTCACCGTCGCCTTCGATGATCTACTCAACGAGTCGCTCGAGGGCTCCAAACTGGGCCTCAACCACCTCGACGAATTGGAGATGGCCGTCGGTGAGCGCAACGACGTCGCGCGCGAGCTGAAGAAGTCGCGCTTGGGGCGTGCCTTGGTGTCATGCGTTGCTGATTTCAGAGACGTGCAAGGAGATGATTGTCTCGTCCGAAGAGCACTCTTCGAAACGGCGCAGTCTCGTGGGCAAGCTGGTACAGCTGCGCATGCAGATTCAGCAGATCAAGGTAGGGTAGGTAATGGGCTAAGTGATGGCGCTCACACAATCGGCACTCACGGTATCCTTTGCTCGCGCACTTCAGGAAGACAGGCAGCTGCAAGAGGCGGGAGGCGCCGAGACTTCGCAGCCACTCGATAAGTCGATCTGCGGCCATCGCTTCGTTCTTCAAGAACGGACGGGCCGAAATCCATACTGCGACCGGTGCTGCGCTGGGATTTGGCGCCTACTCCAGCCTTGGTACCGCTGCAAAGGTGACTGTCTCACCACTTCGGACACAGTCGCTCCGACAAGAAGCACCGTGTGTCTATTTCAGTGTGCGGTTTTCGCTCTCACGAGAAGTGTCTGAACCAGGTGACGCGAATCTGCGCTGGAGTCAAGGTGAGGCCTGTATTTTTCCACCCGTTCTGCCAGTGAATTATATGGCGTCGCGTTCTTTCCGTTCAGTCGAAGCAGGCCGGAGCATTAGTCTTCGATATTTGTCCTGAGTCGGGTCTTTCAAGTCAGAACTATCGCTGCTTCGAGTGTCGCACCGAATTGACACCTCTTGGAAGTACGGTAACTTGCAAATTGGTCTGTGTTTGATTGCGTAGGTGATATGTGGCACGTACAGGTGGCGCATCAGAGGAGGCTCGGCTTTGCGACTACTCGGGTCGCTACTTCTGCGCTGCCTGCCACTGGAACGACGAGGTCGTCGTCCCGGCGCGAGTCGTTCACAACTGGGACTTCGAGCGACGGAAGGTGCGCTGCGCCTCGAGTTTGCGTGTCCCGATGAGAACGTGTAGATTTCGATCGCTGCCTGCAGGTGTCGCGCAGCAGCAAGCAGTTGCTCAACATCCTGAGGTTGCGCCCGGTCATCAACCTGGAGGCTGCCAATCCCAAGCTGTTCAACTTTCTCGACCAGCTTCGACTCATCAAGGTACGAAGAGAGGCTAATCTGTGGCGCACTTCACATCGTGCGAGTGCAGCGCGACTGCTTCAGAGGTATCGGCGCGACATTCTGCTGATGAAGTGCTACTTCATCTGCTGCAAGGAGGCCAGGCAACACCGAATTCTCTGGCACGTGAGTGCGGGGAAGAAGAAACGTTTTTGCTGTGAGCCTAGCCTGATGGCGTCTGTTTTGACCTCTGTTCCTTGGTGTTGCAGCTGAAGCGCCACCAGCACTTCGTGGAGAACTCGGAGCTCTACTCGCTGCAGGATCTGATCGAGCTGAACGAAGGCACTCTGGCCGAAGAGATCAAGATGGTCGTCGACATCTTCCGACAGCACATCAAGCAGGACTGCGAGGTTTCTGCTTGCATTCGTTGCCAGTTACGGTGTCGACTTTGAATTGTATGATAGCGCCACACTTGTCTTGTCTCAGTCCTGCCGCGGTCGGGGCTTCGTTTGTGAACTGTGCAAGGAGCCGACGGTGCTCTTCCCCTTCGACGACTACGTATCCATGTGCCCACGCTGCTGCGCCGTCTTCCACAGGTCGTCTTGGAACCTGCGCTTTCTTTGACAGACAGTCGAGTAGCTCTCTGAACTAACCGAATATGTGATTCCACTCCAGGCGCTGTTTCAACTCTGCATGCCTGCGGTGCCCGCGCTGCCAACGTCGTCGCAGCCGTCTCCTGTCTTCTTCCACGACGCAGGGAAGTCCACAACAACAGCCGCTTACAGCCGGTAACAACTTGTCGGCAGCTGCCGCAGACAGCGGAGGAGGGGCACCGCGAGGTCGGCGTCAGGCCTCTACCAATCCGTTTGAGGATGAAGATGATGAAGCGCCCTCTTCCACGAATCCCTTTGAGGAAGCCTCTACGAATCCATTTGAATGATTTCTGTCAGTCGGTTGGTAGTGGGTCAGGGTGATGCAAGCAGCGGGTACTGTCACCATCGTTGCACTGTACATAGACAGAGCAGCCCGTTGCCATCGTAGATGGAAGTAAAGTTGTTCATCTGCTTCTTGTTGTTGTTTGGTGCCCGCAGGTTACTTCAAGTGGTGGTGTTCCAACTTGTAACTCGACGAGTGGCGCTTCCTTTCGGTACCAATCCGATGGCGAGCTATAAGTGGCCGTTTTTTCGGCGTATTGACCGATCGTGTTGTGAAGAAATATGACGCTTAGGAAATGGTGAACATGTGACCGATTACCGTTCAGTTCCCAATGAGTGGAATGGGAGAAGCCGGCTCGCGAAGGCGCGGAGGCTTCAGTTTGGACGCGCGGGAGATCTTCCGTCCCTTCCTCGACAAAGACGACGCCGCAACGCTCGACCGAGAAGACGGCAAGCGCATTCGCCGCCTGAAGAAGAAGCAGAAGGAAGACGAGGTTCCCAGAAAGCGCTGGCACGGACGGCCTCCCTTCTCTGACTGGGTGGACGTGGAGACCAGTTATGGCTGCAATTTCGACGACGACATCTCGGGCGACGATGACGGCAATGACAATGGCGACCGAGGCGGAAACGCGCAGTCTGCTTCTGCCGTTTCCATGAAGGAGAATGTTCCTGTTGCCGGCTCTGTCACTGCGACCCGTCCCCGTGCCTGTGTGGTGCTGCACGAACTGTTGCCGCGGGCGAAGTTGCAGGATACCCCGCAGAAGGACGTGAAGAAGGCGGACGACGGCAGGCGGACTGCTGAAAAGGAGCTCCGTGAGCCGACGACTCCTGCGGCAGCTTCGCCAGTGCATGCGCCCATCGCCGTCGACTGCGACAACCCGGATGTGACCGACCGTAAGCTTTTGTTTTGTTTTTGCCTTGTTTTACTTGTTGCATTGGTCGTCTTCCGTTTCATGGTTCATTGCCATGTGTTAGTTATAGTAGGCAGTCGATTCTTACCTCCGTTGCAGAGAGGACAACAGCGAACGGTTCCACACTCACTCGTGCCTCTCAAGAGGTCAATTCGGCTTCGATTGGAGGAAGACCAGAGGCGATCTCTACTGCATCATCCAGGACCAAGGTATACACTTCCTTTTCGTCGTTGGATGAATGATTTATTACAGTGCAAGTTTTTCAGGATGGCGCTTCGTTAGAATCTGCTGGTCAAACGAAGTCGTCGAAGGGGGGACGATTGGATAGTGCCAAGATCGAGGCTCAATTGGCCAAATTGTGCGCCGCGCCTGAAATGTTCCTGGAGACGTTTGGCGGCACAGCATCGGCTTCTGCGCCTTCCGCTTCTGTCTTGTGCGCATCTCCAGCGCACTTACCTCCGAAAGGTCTGCAATCACGGTCTTCCTCCTACCTTCTGAAGAAGCTGGGCGGCCGGAGTTCCAGTCAGTTCTATGGCAAGCCCACGTCGCCCCTTCGAGCCAAGCAGTTGGTGAAGTCGGCGGCTGCCAGCAAGCCGTCGACGTCCCGATCGGCCCAGAAGTTCCGTGATATGGTCGCCATGTCCCACTCCGACGGCGGAGAAGAGCGGAAGCGTCGCATCTCGCGCCTGCCATTGGACAGCGGAAGCAGACGTTGTTCCGCCGTCGACGGAGCGTCCGCCGCGAAGCCTCTGGGACAGCCAACGGCGGCGGCGAAACAAGCCAGTCTTGGGCCGTCCCTTTCGTCGCACTTCGACGTTGCGCTGAAGAGTCGCTCTCCCAAGATCGAGTCGAAGAAGGAGGCGCTTCTGCGCGGTCGGAAGCGTTCGCGGGTGGAACAGTCGGCCGCGGAAGGCAAAGCGAGGAAATCCGTCAGTCCTACAACTACAGTGACGGCCGGGCGAAGTGGCGATCGCGAGCCCCCTCGGAAGAGGGTGCGATTCGCCGACGACAGCAATCTGGCTTCGGTTCGCGAGTACGAGCGCGACTTGCCGACAAACGAGCTGATGGCCGAGAAGAGTCCGATGTCGGCGATGCTGGGGATTCTGGACCGCCTGCTTCCTCCGGAGACGACGACCCCGGTCGTCTCTTCCGCCGGCCACCCCAGTCAGCTACCGTTGTCGCTGATGGAACTGCCCAAGTTGCCGGCCGGTCAGCGCAAACTCCAGGCGGCGGATGTGGTCGTTCAGCGGCGTATCTACTCCTGGACGCCGAAGTGGCTCGACGAATACAGTCAGGCTTTGTTTAATCTGTGGCGTCGGCGAGTGCATAGGGCGCGATCAGACAAGAAAGATCTCCGGTTCAGAGGATTCGCATCCACCGCCGCTGATGAACGGGAGCGACGGGAAGCCTTTCAAACTGCGCGACGAGCTGCGCGCGAGGAAACTGGAGACGCCTTCGGAGAGGCCGGTTTCCTTCTCGTCGTTCGAGGACTACTTCAAGCGCCTGCAACCGCCGCTCTACTGCGACCTCTTTGACACGGTCCGTGATTCTGTCCGGGCTAATCAATTTGGACGGGTATTGCGCGACGTTCAATCGATATTTCGTGACAGATTCACAGCGAATTTCGCGATCGTCTCTCCGACACCACCAAGAAGCTGACGCTGGACGGTTTCTACAAGCTGGAGTATGACAGGCTGGACAACGATCTCGCTTCGATTGTGATCGGCTGTAAGTCGTTGAAAGGGGGGTAGCTACGGAGTAAGTTGTCGGGACAACCATAGACGCTACGCTCCTGTAGGCGTGCTGACGGGCGCCGACTCGTCGCGCATCCTGGCCGACATTACCGAGAACTACCTGGTGGTTGTGGCCCTGCTGCGCGAAGAGCCGCTGACGGCCGGCGGCGTCTCGCCCACGCAGTTGGAGCGCGCCCGCGGTCGTTCCGTGCTTCCCGGCGGCGTCTTCTGTCGCGTCAAGCAGGGAAGGGGCTTCCCCATCGGTCAGCAGAGCGCGCTGAAGCCGAAGGCGCTGCGAGACCGCTACGACGCCTTGACTGCTGACGTCGCGGCCGGCCGCAGATCTGTTCGATTGCTCAAGTTGACATTGGTCTCCGTCCATCAGAAGTTTCGGGAGATGGACGCTGTTTGGTCGGCCGCCGACGCTGAATTGACCGTCCAGGTTGGAGCCGTTCGCTTGAGAGCTGCTCACACATGTAGTGCACTACGCGTACTGTAGCGTTTTCGTGCTTGAGGCTTGCTGATTGCTGATAATGAAGCAGAAAGGATTCCATTACCAGTACGGCCTGGCAGCAGGATCGTAAAAAACGAAACTCGTCCATCTGTTTCAGCCGATCATGAATCTGACCTCTTCCGTCAGGGCCGTCGAGGGTCTGAATGCTCTGCAGAAGAGCGATCTCTACACGGCCATCGTGCGGCCGTCGCTCAAGAGCTGCGTCCTGGCCGAGCCTTCGCCTCACGACCTTTTCCACGGAGAGGTGATGCGACGCTTCTTGAGTCCTTCCAATGCGATAGTAACTCGCCTTGCTTTCAGATGACTTCCCTGAACCCGTCACAGAAGAACATCGTCCAGTCTTTGGCCCAGGACATCCTCTACAATCGACAAGAGCCTAAGCTCGCCCTCGTCCACGGGCCGCCCGGCAGCGGCAAGAGTCGCACCATTGTGGCACTGATCGAGGAGATCCAACGAGTCGGTTGCCGTTTCTTGAAGCGCAGAGCGCAGTCAAGTTGGCGTGTTCCGCCTCGAAGTGAGACGTCTAGTGGTTTTCCAGCGGAAGCGCCTGAGTGAGCAGGAAGGAATGGTCGTCTTGACGGCGCCCTCGAACGGCGCCACCGACCAGCTTTGCCGCAGTCTGGAGGCGAGGAATCGGCTTCTGTCCGAGCCTGGAAACGGTTGGTTGCCGGTTGAAGAGACGTTGCTTGATGAACGACACCCGTCTGCGTCCTTCTAGAGTTTCTGAAGTGGGTTCGCGTGGGCGACGACAGCAAGGTGGCGCCCGACGTGCGCCCTCACACTCTGGACGCCCTGCTGCGCCGGATGGCCAGCGTCGACTCGGACCTGCCCGCCTTGGAAGCCTCCCTCAGGCAGTTGGAGTCGGAGCGTCGGCGGCTCTTCACGCGCAACGGCGACGGCCGACTGGTGGCCGGCATGAAGGAGAAGCTACAGGCCTACGAGGCCAAGATGGCAGAACTGTCGGCCAGAATCCAGAGGGCGAAAGAATCGGGCGGCAAGGTTTGCGCTGCATTGCTTGCTTGGCGCGCGTCGGTCGGCGCTTCTTAGCGCGCTCGTCGGTGCAGATGACGTCGCAGGACGCGGAGCAGACGCGTCGCGAGCGGAAGGCCGAGGTGCTGGCCAACGTGGACGTTCTGGTGACCACCCTGAACAGCTGCGGTCACTCCACACTCAACTCGCTGGCTGACGACGCCCATCGTCGTCGACCGGTGCTGGCCGTGGTGGTGGACGAGGCGTGTCAGGCGACGGAGTTGGACTGCTTCATACCCCTGCGCTTTGGAGCCAACAAGCTGCTGCTCGTGGGAGACCCCCTGCAGCTGCCGCCCACGGTAAGTAGGGCTGCAACTCTGTTGCTCCTCGTTCACCTACCTAAGTACTGCAATAAGCCTCTCTTCCCATAGAGGTTAGAAATCTTAGCAGTTATTCTACACCCCTATCAGATCACGTTTCCGGATCTGCTCTACCCAAAACTTTAGGAACCAGATCCCAAACTTGCATGTATAGCGCAATCAAATTGGTATCTGTGTGGTTTTGGGGACCTGCAGATCCCGAAACGTGATGGGTGAGTATAAAATATCTGCCCTTCCATTGCTGGAGTCTTTTCGGCTTCAAGCCGTCGCACGAACTTAGTCTTTCGGTCCTTAGATTCGCTGCAAGCTGCTGTCGGACGTCGGCTACGACGAGAGCCTGTTCGTTCGCTGCCAGCGCGCCCTGAGTGCGCAGCCGGATGGCGCCAAGGCCGTCAAGTTGCTGGACGTCCAGTATAGGATGTCGCCGGCCGTTGCCCACTTCCCCTGCCGACACTTCTACCAGGGAAGACTGCAGACGGCCGAGTGAGTGTGGACGGCTGTCTTGATCGATGCTGACATCCTGTGTATAATGCTGCCTGTTGCAGGGAGTTGCTGAGTCGATTCAACAACTACCCTTTGCACCCCTACCGAGTGTTCGACTTGGAATACGGTAGCGAGAGCCGAAAGGAGACGGGGTGAGTGAGCGGTCTGTAACTGTGTTCATGCCTAGAAGTTTCTCGTTCATGTTGAAGAAGCGCAACGTTTGCAGTTCCTACGAGAACCGTCAGGAGCTGAGGTTCGTGGGCGCTCTCTGCGGCTACGTAGTTCGGAATTCGGGTCTGTCGCCCAGCGATCTCGGAGTGATCACCTTCTACCGAGGTCAGGTCGAGGAACTGCGCCGCCACTTCCAGCGGCCGCAAGTCTTGCGGTGGGTGATTGGTGGTAGCTTCTGGATACGGAGAGAGGCTATTGAAAGTCGTGATTGGCGTCTTGCGCCCAATTGGAGAAAGGTGCTGAACTGTCCAATCTTCTCCCCATTCAGAGAAGAATTCGGCTTGAAAGAAGGCCAGAGTAGCGGGCAGCAGCCGGGCGTCCCTATAGTGGAAGTGAATACGGTCGACGGCTTCCAGGGAAGGGAGAAGGCCTGCATCGTCCTCTCCTGCGTCCGCGCCGGCGGCGGCATGGGGTGGGTACAGCCAAGTACTGTTTCGGTCAGTTGGGTACACGCGACTTCTACGGTGTCCTTTGCAGCTTCCTGACCGACCGGAGGCGAGTCAACGTGGCGCTGACGAGGGCCAAGTGCAGTCTCTACGTCGTCCTGCACGGAAGGACAGTGAAGGTCGGCGGTCGGAGCGCCTTCCCAGTTGTGGCGTCGTTCACCGCGCGTAGTGCTGCTGCTTCTTCAGCGCTGCGACGACTGGAAGGCGCTGCTGGAGGACGCCGCTCTTCGAGGGCTCATCAGTCCCGTGAGGGAAGCGCGCCACTGCCACCCCGCCCTCTGCTCACTCAAGAAGTAGAAGCAACATGCAGGGTGCTGAACTGTGATCTCCACTTGCTTAGGCCATAATAGGTCGAGAGCGCAGTCTATTCTGAGCCGTCGTCTTTCGAAGGGGAATCACAGTGCGCCTTCAATGAACCTGTTTAGAAATGTAGAGGCACAGAGAAGGTAGAGCACGTAGATGAGGTTACGGTGGTTAGTCGCCTAGAGATGTGGTAGGGTAGCGGAAGCTAGGTTTGCTCGGACAACGGGGCGATATTCTATGTTTCATGGACTGGCTTGTACGTGCGTGTTAGGGACCGTACAACAGAGACTATTGAGTACAATCGGCCTTGCCAGTTGGTCAACGAACTATGGCTGTTCTCTGTTTGTCAGTGCGAGTGTTGCGGCTGGCATTCATTTTCTTCACTTTGTGCGTTCGTCGATTCAATCGTAAAATGGTGCTAGTAAAGTGTTTGCTTCCGCGCTGCCTCCTTCCGTTTTGCCCACCCATCGTCGTCTTAGTCGGCGATCGTGTACCGTTGGCGCTTCACTTGTGCGCAAACGATTGCTAAGTGCCTTCTGTCCAAGAATCGAAGCGACTACTGGACACCACGGATCGCAGATGAAAGAATGGCAGATGTTGTGATGGCGCCAGCGGTGGAAGCAGGTTGGCATCTCGTGTTGGCGTGTTCTACGGTATATCTAGTCTATATAATTGGGCCACCGTCGGGAGATACACAGGACATTTTTGTGGAGCTATGTTTGATGGCGGACCAGAACCTGATGCCTTCCGCGACTCCAAGCCGCACCTACCGTACACCTCCAATAAGTGACCTGGTCGCTTATTATTTCAACCACCTCTCTAGGGAGGTCGCTTATTAGAGTTTGGTTGCTTACTGGAGGGGGTCACTTACTGGAGGTTTTACGGTAAGTCCTACAAAACTGTTCTGTTTTATCGTCGCCTGTTGCTGCAGGAGCGTCGGCGGCTGCTGGAGACGCGGCGTCGGCGGCGTCAGCAGTGTCGGGTGGGGCGACGACGGATAAGGCGGGTCTGAAGGAGCTCGACCAGTGGATCGAGCAGCTTTACGAGTGCAAGCAGCTGACCGAGGGCCAAGTCAAGACGCTCTGCGAGAAGGTGCGCTGCGACACATAGTCGAGTCGCCTCCGCTGTTGCGCGCGCGCGCATTGGCCTTCTTGCGTTCTAGTAGTCGGCTCAATGAGTAGTCTGTAAGCTTGTCTTTGCATCCACTCGGTCATCATCATATGCTGTGTGCAGGCTCGGGAGATCCTGTCGAAGGAGTCGAACGTGCAGGAGGTGAAGTGTCCGGTGACGGTGTGCGGCGACGTCCACGGCCAGTTCCACGATCTGATGGAGTTGTTCCGCATGGGAGGCAAGGCCCCCGACACCAACTACCTCTTCATGGGAGACTACGTCGACAGGGGATACTACTCCGTCGAGACCGTCACGCTGCTGGTCTCGCTCAAGGTGCGCACTCTGCGCACGCGCGCGCGTACCGCCTCGCTCGCTCTAGACTCTAGGGAAGCGCCATTTAGCAAGCGCAGCTTTAAGTATTGGACTTTTGAAGGAATCAAGGCGCTGCATCTTATTGGTGGTTAAAATGTGACGGTCTCCCAGCGCTGACAGAACTTGCTGGCGACGTTTCGCTGGTTTACAAGCCAGCTTCTTCAGGCCTACCCAATCACTGAAACAAGTGATAGTGATAGCGATAGAAGCTGGCTGGTAGCCAGCGAAACTTCGCCAGTAAAGTTCTGTCAGCGCCGGGAAGGCATCACTTCTGAGTATTGGTGTCCGCATCCATCTGCAGGTGCGCTACAAGGAGCGCGTGACCATTCTGCGGGGCAACCACGAGAGTCGGCAGATCACGCAAGTGTACGGCTTCTACGACGAGTGTCTGCGCAAGTACGGCAACGCCAACGTCTGGAAGTACTTCACCGACCTCTTCGACTATCTGCCCCTCACGGCGCTCGTCGACGGACAGGTTGGAGCGCACGAACGGCTGCCGGTCGCACAAAACACTTTGCTGAATGCCTTACGACCGCGAGTGCTTTACGACTGAGAAGATTGGCGACCAATGCTGGCGCGAATATTGGCTGCGTGTGAACTCGGCGCCGTGATTGCGCCGCCAGTGTATTGGAGCGTCTTGCGCGCTGACTGTATCCTTTGCCGTTTGAACTTCGGCCGAGAACCAACGATCGACTTCCTACAGGTGTTCTGCCTTCACGGCGGCCTGTCGCCCAGTATCGACACGCTCGACCACGTGAGGGCGCTCGACCGTCTCCAGGAGGTGCCGCATGAGGTCTGTTCGCTGTGCCCCTTTGCGCCCTGCCTTTTTCCTCTTCGAAGCTGCGTCATGTGACGTGTCACTATCTCTCAGGGTCCAATGTGCGATCTGCTGTGGAGCGACCCGGACGACCGCGGCGGCTGGGGCATCTCCCCTCGGGGCGCCGGCTACACCTTCGGTCAGGACATCTCCGAGACCTTCAACCACGCCAACGGACTCACTCTCATCTCTAGAGCCCACCAGCTGGTCATGGAGGTCGGTCTCTAGTGAATGGCGTCCGCTGACCTATGTTGGTGTGAATTCTTTCCCAGAGAGTAATCATGAGTACACTGACTCTCGCCAGATAGTTTCGAGCTCAAGCTCAAAAGTTTTCTTGGAACAAGTTAACTCAGTACCTACGACTACCGTAATCCGAACGCGACGCGAATGCGACGGATCACAGCGCTTTCTGAAGTCCAACACGTTAGTTCTATCACCGATCTCTCCCTCTACGTACAGGGCTACAACTGGTGTCACGACCGCAACGTGGTGACGGTGTTCTCAGCGCCCAACTACTGCTACCGCTGCGGCAACCAGGCGGCCATGGTCGAGCTGGACGACGAACTCAAATACTCTTTGTGAGTGCCGGCTGTGGAAGAGAGGCGCGCTTCTAGCTCTGCGACCTTTGTCATTGCGACGTGTCTCGCCTTCCCCGCTTCAGTCTGCAGTTCGACCCGGCGCCGCGGCGAGGCGAGCCTCACGTGACCAGGCGGACGCCAGACTACTTCCTCTGAAGGAAGGAAAGACGAAAGGAGAGAAGAAGCCGTTCTTTTGGCCGACGCTTTGGTAGGCGCAGAGGAGCGGGCGCTGGCGAGCGACGATTCCCCGATTGTGTCGTTCTCGCGCCCTACTTATCGACGTCTTCTATTTCATATGCCTATAGGAGCCTGGGGTTCGCTGTTGTGAGTCATGTCGTCGTCGTGGTCGAATGTGCGTCTCGTTTCTTCTCATTCTGGGCTCTCAACTACAGTAGCTCTTTGAGATTTGTAATGGCTCTGCTATTGAGCGGAGAGCGCGTCCGATGTTCTTGTGACGATTGTGGAGGGTAGGTAAGGGGTCAGCTACCGTTTACCTTCTCTTATGCGCCGTCGTGTTCTCCTGCAGTTCCTAGTGGACGTTTCTACGAGGGCGTCTTCTTGCATGTGCGTTCTCGACGTCCGATTGGCGATCGTTGGTTCGGTTTTGGTGTTCCTCGTGTGTCGGTCTGCTGATGACTGGTGACATAAAGCGACGCAAAAGCCAGCGGGGTTCTGGAAGAGCACCGTCTTGACTTCTCGTCTCCCTCAGAGCGCCGACTCGCTACTACTACTTACTGGTCATGCTGTTCCCACACCTTTGTAATGAAGGACTCGACACTCCGCAGACGTCTTACAGAATGGCGTCTTCGTCTGAGCGAACGGATGGGAGCGCGAAAGAGCCGTGTCGCTACGGCCTCCAATGCTACCGCAAGAACCCTCAACACTTGGAGAGATTCAGTCATCCGACCGAAGAGGCGGCGGAGTCCAGTTCCGGTGGAGCAGAAGGTGGCAACGAAGGCCAACCGCCGCTCAAGAAGCAGCGTATTGGCGGAAGGGAGCGAAGCAGCTTCTGGTTCTTCCTCACTAAGACGGAGGGGCTGGCGGAAAAGTGGAACGAAGACTGTTGGTCTCTGTCGGACGTGCTGAAGCTGCGCGGCGCCGACGGCGAAGCGGCGCTGACGGCCTCCGTCCACTTCAACTTCATGGTCGACGTGGAGTGGCTGCTGAAGCAGTATGAACTGGCTTTCGGCAGAAGCGCCGTGCGCCCCACTATTGGCCTGGTGGTGGGCGAGAAGAACGGCACGAGCTACGCAGACGTGCAGAGGGAAGTGGAGGCGGTCAAGCAGTGGTCGCCCTTCGTCGTCTCGGTCGCCGGCGCGAAGCTGCCCATGCCCTTCGGCTGCCACCACACCAAGCTGTCGCTTCTCAAGTACGAGGACGGCGCCTGCCGCATTCTCATTTCGACTGCCAACCTGCTCGAGTCCGACTGGACGCGGAAAACGCAGGCGCTCTATCTCTCGCCCATTCTGCCTCGGTTGACTGCGCAAGACGACAACAGCGGCGAAGAGTTGCCCTTGGTGGGACGACAGTTCAAACAGGACTTCCTTGCCTACTTCCGAAGCTACAAGGACGGCCGGCAATATGGCGCCGTGGTCAGCCCTTGGGTGGACGACCTTACCCTCTGCGACTTCTCCGCCGTCAGAGCCTGCCTCGTCGCTTCCGTACCGGGACGACACAAGCAGGCCGACCTGAACAGCTACGGACATCTGAAGCTGCGCCAACACATCTCCGATCACTGTGCCAAGAAAACTGATGGCGGCCAGCGGCTGGTGGTGTCCCAGTGCAGCAGCATCGGCTCGCTGGGCTCCGTTCCCACCCAGTGGCTGACGGCCGAATTCTGGACGTCTTTGAACGGCTTGAAGGAGGCGAAGTCTGCGCCGCCGTCGCTGGCCCAGTTCAAGCTGGTCTTCCCGACTGTCGACGACGTGCGCAACTCCATCGAGGGCTACTGCGGTGAGACGAACGAAACGCTTACATCCCTAAACAAGTCTTCCTTGCCAAGTTACTACCTTTGTGCCAGGTGGCGCGTCGCTCCCCTACTCGGCTGCCACACACGCGAAGCAGCAGTATTTGGCGAGCGTCTTCCATCGCTGGTCATCGGAGGGCGCCGGTCGCACTCGCGTCATGCCCCACCTGAAGACCTACTGCCGCCTGACGACTGGAAGCTCCGATGAGGAAGGGACGTCGCTGGACTACGTGGTGTTGACGAGCGCCAATCTGTCCAAGGCCGCCTGGGGCAGTCTGGAGAAGGATGGGTCGCAGCTCTTCCTGCGCTCCTACGAGCTCGGCGTCGTCTTCTTCGCCTCCTGTTTGGGCCTCGGGAAGATGTCGGCCGCCGACTGGCTGCCCTTCGACTGGCCCCTGACCAAGTACCGCTCGGGAAGCGACAGTCCCTGGCTCTGGGACGCCAGCTACGACGCTCCTGACGTGATGGGCAACAAGTGGAAACCTAAGTCCTGAATGTTTACAGCACCGTCCGCCGCTGTTGTTTGCGGTACCTTCTTCATCGGTCCGCGAAATTACAAATCAACTTGCCAAAGAGGCGGTTGTAGGTAGGGAAAGTCGTCTTCGGCCGTACAATTACACATACATAACAAACGTACATTCGTGTTGAATCTGGCCACGGCTGAACGCTACCGTACTTATGTACAAAGCTGTGGCCCTCAAGTATAGCAGTTAAAATTCGGCGACTCTCACAGCCTAATCGACTGCCGTAAACGGCACTGACAATGTAGACTCGGCGTTTGGCGTTGTCAAACAGATGATCATAAAGTCTTGATCGGCGTGGAGACGGCACCACTTGGCCTCGCGCTGCGCTGAAACGACTCGAGAATCACGGGAAGTCGAGCAGGCACAAGGAGCGTCGTCGTGGCCACCAACATTCGTTGGAGAGCGGCTCGATCTGAAGCGTGCGCTCCGAGCGAGTGAGGGCTTCCTCTGGCGGCTCCTCGGAATCCCAGAGCCGCGGAAGGCGACGCGTCTGAGCGTCACACGCGTACCGTTACCTGCGTCACACAATCACAATGCTTGCAAAGTAGGTACCGGCGGGCGGTATCCGAATGGCCTGGTCGAAGACGGACTTGAGGTCGGTCTGGTAGTCGGTGCAGGGCAGAGTCAGTCGCGAGAAGTGCGCTTGGAAGAGAACGTGCTCTTTCACGTGCGCCTTGTCCATCAGGTGGGAGGGCTGCTTCAGCGGACAGTGGCGGGACAAATCTCTGCAGTTGAACGATCACAGTAGCATAATGAACTGTCAGAGAAAGGCAGCAGCCCAATAATAGTCAGCCGACCCGTCGATCTCATCCTCGTTGTGGCGCACGGGGATCTCCTCATGTTCGGGCACCTCCTGAACAGTGAAGAAGTCTTTCCTCACTGGAGAAAGAAGATGACGGTCGGTTGTTACGCAATGGAAGCTGCTCGCTGCTGCGCCCGCTGTAGGGGACACCACGCACGTAATGTAGGCACCCACAGGCACGAATATCCACTTGCCAGCGCTCAACACGTCCGCGCCGATATTGGGACTTACAGTACAGTACCTACATCACACTTTCACTCAACAGCCCTGATGAATATCTACCAAGCATAGGAGCAGGTACAGTGCACAGCATGTGCCACCGTTAACGGACATGGTGGTCACCAGCGCGGCGCCTGCAGCACCTTCGATGAGTGTGCCGACGGCGAGCAGGGAACGTTAAATACGGTAACGTATGACAGTTCAAATGTGGTTTGGCGCCACTATTGCCAGACCAATCAGGACTAAGGCGATTTTTGAAACAACCAATCAACGCAATACTCCAAAGACATCCCGCTGGGGACACCTCCCCAAACAACGACCAGCTTTCCTATGTTCAATCATTTGGTTTCTGCAAGTCTGACTTTCGAAATAGTTTGGTAAGGAAGCGCCGCTTTCGGGTCGACGAATCTTCTGCTGAGACAGGAGGGACATTTGCTGCGGTGAGTCTTCAAGGGAGCGAAAATGATTAGCGTCAATTGTATACAGTTGTGAATTGATCTCGCAAATCCAACAGCGGAGTAATAAGGAAATTCTGAGTTCATTTTCAGAACAGAATCTAGGCTTTTTTCGCTCGGCCTCAGCCGAGCGAACCTTGTGTGCGACAAGCGAGCGTGGGTGCGTGCGTAGGTCACGCTTCCTTCAGGAAAATTCAAAACTTCGAATTCTGCAGTACTTTGAAAACGCTTCATGACTTTCTTACTGTTTTGAGGCATGTGGCAACGTCAACGGACGGGCGCTTTCGGGTCGACGAATCTTCTGCTGAGACAGAAGGGACATTTGCTGCGGTGAGTCTTCAAGGGAGCGAAAATGATTAGCGTCAATTGTATACAGTTGTGAATTGATCTCGCAAATCCAACAGCGGAGTAATAAGGAAATTCTGAGTTCATTTTCAGAACAGAATCTAGGCGCTGGTGCTTCTCACTGACCCCTGGCAAAGCGCAGAGGTTCTATAGCAGCGCAGCAACATGTTCGGCCAAAGTCGGAGGGGTCGGCCACCTGTAGTGTGACGCAGAGAAGGCACTCGACGTCTCGGAACTGAGATCGGTCACAAGGCGACTACAGCGAGTGCCCCATGGCGAACTCTGCCTCCAGCTTCTTCAGCGCCAGCCACCACGCGTCCTCTGCAGTACTGTAGACGTGTAGCACTATTCGTGAAAGCGACCAAGCTCCCTCCCCCCTCTCCCCGTTCAACCAGCTACAGTACACTGCTCTTTCCGGCAGACGTGAAGAGGAGTCGACACTACGTGCCATTGCAGTGCAGTCATCGCGCCTACTTATGCGGTGGGCCTGATCCATACGAATCCAAGTCCAATTGTAAAAGTAAACAGGAGTGCAAAAGTTAACCATTGGCGAAGATGCCTCGCGACGCTGAGAATGAAGTTGAGGCGGCGAGGCGGCAGCGGCGCTTCGTGGCAGTTCGCCCCAAGCAGGCCACAGGACAAGAAGAAGACGTCGACGAGCCGGACAACGAGGAGCGGCCGCCCCCGCACGATACTGACGAAGCGCGACACAGTAGGTCGAGAACGAAGAAGGCCGATCAGGAGCACACCCGCCGAGGGCCGACGGCCGACGCCGACAAAACAGCCGCCTCCTTGGCGCAGGAACCCAAGGGATACAGGGCCGACGACGGCGCCGCCAAGAAGGAGACGGTGCAGAAGCAGAAGGGGAAGAGACCGAGGAAGAGGAAGAGGGAAGAGGAAGGCGACGGATGTACCGAACGGCTGCTCCGCCGCATGAAGCAAGAGGTCGGAATGGCCACGCCCACCGTCGTCGACAAGGACAGGAAGTCCATCCTCTTCGTCAAGCAAGAGGCGTTCTACCTGAGATCGACAAGGGCTCTCCTTGAACTCCTAGTGATGCCGGATGAATCCCTGAGAAGAAGAAACTGCCTCAGATACCCGAAGTCCAAGGCGCCGACGACTCTCCTCGCCGAGTCGCTACGAAAGATGCCGTCTCGATCCACTTCGAAAGAGCCGGAGGAGGACCCGCCAACTGCGACCCGAGACGTGACGTGTAGCACTCCTCGTGAAAGCGACCAAGCTCCATCCCCCCCCCCCCCTCTCCCCGTTCGACCAGCTACAGTGCACTGCTCTTTCCGGCAGACGTGAAGAGGAGTCGACACTACGTACAATTGCAGTGCAGTCATCGCGCCTACTTATGCGGTGGGCCTGATCCATACGAATCCAAGTCCAATTGTAAAAGTAAACAGGAGTGTAAAAGATAACCATTGGCGGATATGCCTCGTGACGCTGAGAATGAAGTCGAGGCGGCAGCGGCGCTTCGTGGCGGTTCGCCCCAAGCAGGCCGCCGAACAAGAAGAAGACGTCGACAAGCTGGCGAACGAGAACGAGGAGCGGCCGCCCCCGCACGATCCTAACGAAGAAGCGCGGCGCAGTAGGTCGAGAAAGAAGAAGGCCAATAAGGAGCAGACCCGCCGAGGGCCGACGGCCGACGACGACGAAAGGGCCGCCTGCTTGGCGCAGGAGAATGGGCGCGAGAGAAGACGAAGGCAGACTATTGAGCAGGCTGTGGTGCTGGAAGAGGAGCAGAAGCAGCAACTCGAGGCTGCCTGCCACCCGACCAAGAAGAAGAAGAAGCCAACCGAAGAGAAGAAGCCAGCGGAAACGAAGAAGCATGACGACGACGTTGACGCCGGCCAGTGTCGCGCCAACCGGCCCAGATTCGTGGAAAAAGAGCAGCGCCCGTCGCCGAAGAATTTGGAACGCCCCGAAGCTACGCCGACCAGAAAGAACCGCCAGCGCCACGTCGGCCACCGCAGACGTGAACCAAACAAGAAGAAGAAAGAGGAGGCAAAGGAGGCTGCCAGAGTCGGCGCCGTCTTGCGCTTCCTGAAGGGACAGATCGGGGAGGCGACTCCCAGAACAGTCGTCGACCGGCGGCGCCAGCCCATGACGCACGTCAAAGAGGCGGTCTTCTTCGCCCGATCGACGAGGGCCCTACTGGAGCTAATCGTCCAGCCGAATGAAAAACTACGCGAGCGGAACAGGCTGCGCTACCCCAAAGGGACAGCTCCCACCGACCTGCTTTCCGAAAGTATTCGCAAGATGTCGGAGAAGTTACAACCCGACATGGAGGAAGCGTGCAAGCGGAAGTATGAGCGCCTGCTGAAAACGTTTGGGGTGCGGGGGAAGCGAATTTGGTTGCGTAGTCTGACCAACTGTGCACCTTGGTTCCATTTCAGAACGTTTCGAAACTCAACGACGCGGCCACTCTCACCTACGTGAATGGGCCGCTCAGCCTTCTCTACCAAGCGGAGAAATCGGTGAGTGAACAATCCCACCCGCCGTTGGGTTGGTCTAGGCGCGCCTAAACACACCTGGCCTGTTCTCTTTGCAGGCGCCGGCCTTGCTGACGCGCCTGCGCAAGACACTAACCGGATCAGAGAGGAAGTTGAGGAAAGCGAAGCGGAAACTGGCCAAGAAGCCGGGCAGCGTCAAGCGCGTCAAGAAGGCAAGAAAGAATCTCTACAAGAAGAAGGCGAAGGTAGCCGAGCTGCCGGACGTGCGCCGCCTGGCCGACACCCATCGGCTAGCCTTGCACCGCTTCGGCAACGCCCACCAGAAGCACTTCAGACTGTGAAGCCTGACGCTGCGCCTGGCCGGCCCTCCGATGACGTGATCCACAAAAACTCGAAGACATGCCATCTGAACAAGCGTTGAAGCTGCTTGCCATCCATCTAGCTTGGCCGTTCATGCGCATAAGCACTAAGCAGTTTATGAAAAGAGACGGAAATGGCGCTCAACCCAATTTGTTCGGCCGGAGGCCAGTGCGCCCCGGGGGACTAGGGGTTAGTACTACGTCATATAGGCAGACTTAACCGATCGGGCTGAAATTTTCACCATAGTTCATAGTAACAAGAAGTATTGTGCTAAAATTTCAGCCGAATCGGTTGAGTGGTTCCCGAGATATTAAACAACAAGCTTTGTCTAAAAACTGTGGCACCACGTTGGCATCAGTGTAAACTTGAGAGCGTGTGCGCGATAATGTGCACTGGATAGCGAAGTGCCGCTAGACATTTAGCCGACAATCTGGTGAGGTACCTATAGCCGCAATTGGTCTTGGATTTGTTCGGGTACCTGATCCACAAATTGGATCAGAAGATTCGCCGCTGGCACACTTTGCGCTTATAATTGTGGCAACTGATCCATAAATGGATCAGAAAAATTCGCCGCAGGTACACAGTGCAATAAAAGTGTCTAAATGAGACGACGCCCTATTGAAAAGGGTATAAATGGGACGACGCCCTATTGAAAAGGGTATAAATGGGACGACGCCACATTCTTTTGGGATTAGTGCTCGATGAATCCACACAAAGATATGTTGAAATCTCAGCTGCTTGAAATTGTCGAAATTTAGAAATTCTGACAAAAACCTTGAAAATATACTTAAATTCTTTAATTATAAAATCTAGAACTATTTGCTAAATACTTGACAGACTATGCCCAATGCATCAACGCAAAGACACTGTGAAATTTAAGCTGTTTGAAATTGTCATAATTTGGGAATTTTGACAAAAACCTTGAAAATATACCAAAATTCGCTAATTATAAAACTTAGAACGAGTTGCTCAATACTTGGCAGGCTATGCCCGACACAACCATGTAAAGAAATTATAGAATTTAAGCTGTTTGAATTTGTCGAAATTTGGGAATTTTGACAAAAAACCTTGAAAATATCCCTAATTTCGTTAATTATCTGAAACTATTTGATAAATACTTGGCAGACTATGCTCGATACATCCGTGCAAAGAAAATTTGAAATTTAAGCCGTTTGAAATTGTCGAAATTTGGGAATTTTGACAATACCTTTCAAAATATCCCTAATTTCGTTAATTATAAAATCTGAAACTATTTGCTAGATACTTGGCAGACTATGCTCGACACATCCGTGAAAAGAAAATTTTATATTTAAGCCATTTGAAATTGTCGAAATTTTGGAATTTTGGCAATACCCTTGAAAATATCCCTAAATTCGTTAATTATAAAATTTGAAACTACTTGCTAAATACTTGGTAGACTATGCCCGACACAACCATGCAAAGAAAATTTGAAATTTAAGCCGCTTGAAATTGTCGAAATCTGGGAATTTTGGCAATACCCTTGAAAATATCCCTAATTTCGTTAATTATATAATTTGAAACTATTTGCTAAATACTTGGCAGATTATGCTCGACACATCCGTAAAAAGAAATTTTGAAATTTAAGCTGTTTGAAATTGTCGAAATTTGGGAATTTTGACAAAAGCCTTGAAAATATCCCTAATTTCGTGAATTCTAAAATCCAAAACTATGTCACAAATTCATCGCGTCTTATGCCCTTTCCATTTCAGCACAAACTTTGCCGATACGACTTGTAAATAAAAGTGTCATTTTTGACATTTTCGTATTTTAATTGTAAATATCTCGAAATAGGGAAATTAGCAACAGAAACGGACAACGGCGCGTTACTCAGCGCAATCGACTCCATCGGGTGGCACTAACCGTCGTGTCTAGTTGTTCCGGACACACACACCCACGGAGGAACGAACAGACAAGAGCGTCCGTATATATACTCGCCGCCCTGGGGGGCGGCGAAAAAACTCGAAAAATTAACCAATCTTGTTCACATTGCCAGGTTTTAGGCCTCGTTCTCGGGAACGGTAGTAGATAGGAGAGCAGTTGATGGCTCGTTAGAATCGTCTGTAGTAGGAAATTTTGTATTAAAAATCACCCAGATCGGTTTAGCATTGCGGTCGTAGGGCCAGATCAAAAAAATGGCCGAAATTTTGGCTAAGTCCCACTCAAGACGGCCGAGCTCTACTGGTGCATGCTGGGGCGCCAATCGAAGTGCTCCCCCAAAGTACACTATGGAGTGATCAAAAGTGTAAAACATTCCATCTTTCTATGATGTTTGAGTAGAAAGATACAAGGTGGCAAAAGTCTGGTCAGGTACGGATCCGGGGCTCGGCTCAAGACGGCCGAGCTCTACTGGTGCATGCATGCTGGGGCGCCAATCGAAGTGCTCCCCCAAAGTACACTATGGAGTGATCAAAAGTGTAAAACATTCCATCTTTCTATGATGTCTGAGTACAAAGATACAAGGTGGCAAAAGTCTGGTTGGGTACGGATCCGGGGCTCGGCTCAAGACGGCCGAGCTCTACTGGTGCATGCTGGGGCGCCAATCGAAGTGCTCCCCCAAAGTACACTATGGAGTGATCAAAAGTGTAAAACATTCCATCTTTCTATGATGTTTGAGTAGAAAGATACAAGGTGGCAAAAGTCTGGTCAGGTACGGATCCGGGGCTCGGCTCAAGACGGCCGAGCTCTACTGGTGCATGCATGCTGGGGCGCCAATCGAAGTGCTCCCCCAAAGTACACTATGGAGTGATCAAAAGTGTAAAACATTCCATCTTTCTATGATGTCTGAGTAAAAAGATACAAGGTGGCAAAAGTCTGGTTGGGTACGGATCCGGGGCTCGGCTCAAGACGGCCGAGCTCTACTGGTGCATGCTGGGCGCCAATCGAAGTGCTCCCCCAAAGTACACTATGGAGTGATCAAAAGTGGAAATCATTCCATATTTCTATGATGTTTGAGTGTCCGGTCGGGTACGGATCCCGGGCTCGGCTCAAGATGGCGCGTCTCCATCGTACGAGTTGTTACATGCAAGGAAGGAAAACGGCCGAACCGACTTCTCCTACTTCCTGGCGAGCGGCTACGTAGTACACTACACAGAACCATATCGTGGTAGTACGTGTCGGCCGCCGGCTGCACGCAACGTCACCAAGAAGAGTGATCCCTCACCCACCCAGCAGGTGGATCTCGTCGATGACGACCAGGGCGACGTCCTTCACGCATAGCTGCGGTTCTGCCACGAGCGCGAGATGCCGTCCCACTTCTCCGAAGTCGTCAGGGTCACGCGGCCGACGACGGTAGCTACTCGAGCCCTTCCAAAACGCAACGGACTCACTTTGTCTCTTGGTTCTTGGCGCCGGGAGCGCGGTCGCCTCGGTTTCTGACAAGACTGCAGTGCGAATCAGCGCATATGTCGTCGTGGTTTGCTGCGCAAAGAGGGAGCTGGCCGGCTGACGTTGCGCAGGCTCTCCCCTTCCGCGCAGACGTGCGCCGTCCACCGCTGGCTGGCATACATAGGAAGCGCAGGCATCTGCATGACATCGACCTCAGCGGCTACCTCTCGCGCCGCTTCCCCCAACCGTTCAAAGGCGCTTTGTGCTCCATTTATTATGGCCACTTCTTACGTTCGTGGCCAAAGTAAGCTTATGTACTACCGTAGTCAACTCAAACTTTTCCGTGTGGGATGCAGCTATATCAGTGAGTGTCAACTTTTGAGGGGCATGATTTGAAATTTTGAACAGTTTGGCGCACTACCCTAGGTAGTCAACTCAAAAATTTTCCTGTGGGATGCAGCTATAGCAGTGAGTGTCAGCTTTTGAGCGGCATGATTTGAAATTTGAACAGTTTCGGGAAGCCATCTTGGATACTGTATTGGCTTGTCCAGCTTGAAGCTGATTATATACTATCGTAGTCAACTTGAACTTTCCGTATGGGATGCTAGCAAAATTATTTTTTGAACTGCTAATCAATTTGAAAGTTTGAACAGTTGATCAATCTTCCATTGACTACAGTAATCTTCATTCTGTTTGGCACTCCGCCCCGACGAAGTCGGCGGAGAGCAGTGGGCATCCTGTAGGGAAGGTGCTTTCTACGTGCTCGCCTAACTTTCGCTAGGAGTAACCGATTTTGAAACGGTTTTTTTGCGTTCGATAGCCCTTGTGGATGCGCAGGCCGCGTGCTACCGGGCACCGAGCACCTTCTCGACTGCCTCCCACGCCTGAACGAGTCAATTTCCACAGAGCGGCCCAAGCACCATAGGATCATTACAGTATGTACCAAGTGAGCAAACGTCCAGAATGCGCAACTGTCACGACGGCTGAGCAAGCAAATGAAGGAGGAGACGCCAAAGAAGGCAGCGAACCTTGTGGTAGTCTGCGCGCTCGACGACCGAGCAGCGGTAGGCCTTCGGCGGCAGCTCAGCCACAGCGGGTAGACGTCCGCGGCGTCGACTTTGGGAATCAGATGGCCGCTGTCCACCAATCGAACGCTCATCGCGTAGCCGATTCTGACGATCTGACCCCGACGCCAGCCTGCACCTTACTCGCTCACGTCGCCTCGCCCATAATCGGCGCTCTACAAAAGTGCCCCACTAGTGACAGGACGCCGAAACAAATGTCTCTCACCCGCTATAAAACCAGTAAGGCAACAAAGGTCGCCGGCAAATGAAGGCTCTACCTGAGACGCGTCGAGGACGCTCTGCAACGGCAAGTGGACTAAGCAAGCAGGGCGCACCAATTCGCATAGGTTCCTTTGGGGGGGGGGGGGGGGGGGGGTTTACCCCCCCATGGCCAGCGGCCGATACGGACGAGGTTCCGGACGACCCCCCCCCCCCCCGGACTCCCATCTCAGACCGACCCCCCCCCCTAGCGACCCCAAATTGCCGAAAAATTTTCGCCTGCGGCGCAATTTTGTTGTTTTAATATGTATTTTGACCATTTTTAAGCTAGTAAATGGCGTTTATGTGTATGTTTGCAGTACTAAATGAGTACAATACACGTTTTTCTGCACTTTTTGAAGCAAAAACTGCCAAATTTCCTTCAGGCCCAACGAAAGACAAA
>JASAMZ010010697.1:0-13876 GCA_030248115.1 Linhomoeus sp. GSCO2_2
CGACGACGACGACGACGACGACGACGACGACGACGGCGGCGGCGGCGGCGGCGACGACGACGACGACGACGACGACGACGACGACGACGACGACGCGAAACAACCTCTAGGTGGTCGAGGAGATGAGCCACTATTTCGCCGACGCCAGAGAGCAGTTTGCCACTCCACCTCCTACCACGCCCGTCCTACCTCCTGCTGAGAGCGCGATTCAGCTCTTTGCCGAGCTGCGTCGGCAGCTGGACGCCGAGTTCTGCGAAGCTACAGTAACCCTTGCGCGTCGAAAGGAGAAACCGGAAGCTTGCCTTCAAGAGAAGCGTCGCCATGCCCAAGAAGGCCAAGAAGAAAGGAGGGGGCATTCTCATGCAAATGATAGGCAAAGGAAAGAAGGAATCTCCAACTAAGATGGCCACTGAATCAAGTCCAGAAGCCAAAGGGTCCAAAGATGCGAAGAAAGAGAAGGAGAAGACTGAACGTAAACAATCTTCTAGTCAGAATACACCAACGAAACCAGCTTTGGAAACCAGCTTGTCAGCTCAATTGGTAGGGGGACACCAAGGACGACATCTCTGAGACGACAACTGAAGAGACTGTGATTCACCAGCCGCCAAAACCCGTTCAAGCCAAAGCCCTGAACGGTCCAAAGGCCGAACCTCTGCCAGCGCAGTCCAGACCCCAAGATGTCCCAAAATCAGAAACTTCAATACCCCCAAAAGAGGCCTCAAAACCGCCCAAAGAACCATCCAAACCGGTTCAGAAACCGCCCGTCTCTACCACGGTGGAAACCAGCGCCGAAATCCACGCCAAAAAGTCCCGCTTCGCCTTCGCCAAGACCGTGGCCGTCGCCGAGTACGGTAGCGTGGCCCACTGCTCCAAGAGGGTGGTCGTGCCTGTCGGGGGCTCCAAATTCGAGCCCCCCGTTGCGTTTACGGGCCCCCCGACTGGCACAACAGTGTTCCAGGAGGCGCAAGAGGCGCTCAGTCGCTCTGTGGAAGCTCTAGAGGAAGAAAAGTCCACCAATTCCCTCCTTCCTCTCTTGTCTCTCGCCGAGGAACAGTTGCTGCGAAGCGTCGCCGGCGGCGCCGACAACAGCGGCGGCAGACTTCACCGCTCGCTCGTGCGCCTGCCCACCATAGCCGAGAGCGAGGTCGTCGAAGCGCCGAGGGCGGCGCGGGCGCTTCTGCTCTTGCAGCGATCGCCCCCTCCCCACTTAAGAGCGCCTGAAGAGGAAGATGTCTACAACCCCTCTCTACCTCTTGGCTCGTCTTCTTCTTGGTTCGAGCGAAAGCTGAGGCAGCAGCAGCAACTGAGAAAGGGCAGTCTAGACTCTACTAGCAGCGCCGGCTTCTTTAGCACGGCCGAAGACAACAATTCGGAGCAGCAGTTAAGCGAGGCGCTCAAAAGAAGCTTCGAAAACGTCCCCATTTGGCGGAGGAAAAGGCGGGGCTCCACACTGTCGAGAGGGTCGAGCGTGGAAAGCTTTCATGTGAGGAGAGTTTTACAGACTACAAATGGTATACGGACGATGCTTCCCGTATTGTATGCGTGCAAAACAATCCACAGAGTGGGTTTAAATTCTGTACTTAGGCGTCGGCTTTATAGGCTTTGGCTTATGGTTTAGGCTTAGCCTTTTAGGCTTTGGCTTAGGTTTAGGTTCGCATTTTACGAATCCAATGCAGATGCAGTAAGACAATTCGTGACGAGCATAATCCCAATACGATATTGAATTCAGACTGTCAGCAGCACACAACTGGACGAAGCCAGCGCCAAAGTCGAGAAGCTCCTAAATATGGCCAGGGCTCGCCACCAGCAAGGCAGAAACCGGTTCAAGGAAGCCGTGGCATTTCTGGACGAAATCAGCGAAGAACTAAGACGGGATTACACGCGCAAACCGCCCTCTTATCGGGAAAACGAGAATCCGAACGTGGACTGGTCACCTACCGTAACCAGCTACCCGTCCCACAGCTGGCCCAGGGAGCCCCAGCAACAGTATCAGTATATGCAGAACGAAAAGGCCAAACTCGACTATACAAGACGCTGGTTGGAGGGAGAGGGCGCCGCCCAATTCAAACCTTTGGCCAATCAGAACGCAGTTGCACCACAACCGGACTTACTGCAATTTGACACAACTAGAGCGGATAGAGAACAAGACTTGGAGTCGATGGGTTAGCGCAGCTTTTATGTAGTAATTCATTCTGATTCACAATTTTACGTTGCTCTATATTGTAGGCAGTGGCTCTGCCGAAATCGCCGAGATCTGCGCTGATTGGGTGGACGAGGAGTCGACGTCCAATGAGCATCAACTGGGCGACCACCCTCCACCCACGAAGCGACACCCGCCCAAAGATATTCCAGATTTGGTGCCACAAAAATCTCACGCTCAAAAACCCGCCACTCGCGAGTATAGGGACGTGGTGGTTGTACCCTCGCCAGTGAGATACAAGGTCCCGCTACAACAGACGACGAATTATAACCCTTCGATGGGCTATGACCAGTCGCTGAATAGACACAACTCGTTTACCTCTGTGAAGTCTGCGGATAGAGTCTGGGTGAGTCGATGGATTAGAACTACTGGTATTGCAACGAAAGAACATAGGTGTCCTTAGCGCCTAATTGCATTAGCGAGCATAGTGCATTGCATAGCATTGCGTAGCGAGCATGCATGTATCATTGCATGCATAGCGTTCGTCGTACTGTTGGCATGGTGTTTTATGAAACTAGCTGAAGCCTAAGGTGGACCTAAGCCGGATACGACATCCTAAGCCATAAACATAAGCCTGCACCGTAAAACACTCAACTTCAGCTGGCCGCTCGCCAAGAACCTCCAGTTTACGAAGCGGTCTATGAACCCGCTCGCTCCTCAGCAACAGCGCAGCTATCAAAATCCCCTCTGAAACAATCGGCGAATTACTACAACAGTAGCGCCAATACTACAAACAACTACAACAGCTACAGTAGTCCTCAGCAGCAGCAGCAGCCCCACCTCAAGTCGCCAAAACCGAGCCGGTCGCGTCACATGGAGAAATTCGTGCAGAGTCGCCACTTCGACTCCTACGAGCGTCTGGACGCGGGTTTTGGCGCCAATTCAAACTGGAATTCCAGCAGCGGCACCGGCCAACCAATGGGCGGCTCCATGCGCAGTCTGCCGACAACCGCCGCACCATTCAGCCCTCTGAATCCGGGCTCCAGACAATATGGTGGGAATTCTGCACTCAGTCCGTCCTACTGTAGCGCGCAAATTCAAAATTTCAAACTTATCAGGACCTCCCCAGGCCTCCGAAAGGGCAAATTCCTACAATCTGCTCAGTCATCAACAGCAAGCCATGGTCAGAAGTCACCCAGCGGACCACGGCCACTTTCCGCACGACGTTGATTCGCTGGTGGCCGAGCTGGAGCTGAATTTGGACCAATCAGCGATGAGTCCGCCCGCTCCAGTGGCCACGACAAAGGCGGGAGAGGAAGCGCAGCTGAGGCGAGTGTTTATTCGACGCCACGAAAGTGGCAAATTTGTCATGTAAAAGCAAAACTTGTAGCTTGAAGCCAAACTGCGTAGCCGAGTTTACATGGTGCGACCAAACTCGGCTAACACTTGTCGTCGAATATATTGAAGTCAAAACAAAGGTTTGATGTGTTCTATTGTAATATGTGCAAGGCTATTTTCATTCATGGCCGAAAATGTGATTTATTTAAAGAAGAGAGTATTGTGCGTGCAGTATCAATGCACAACATAATATCATGTCGCGCAGTAATACCACCAAAACTTCAGGTCGAGCCGCTCTCGTTTGAACCGATTATTCCCAGTCGACCCCATGTCACCCCAGCCGGTTCGACCTCAAGTCAATCGACCCAAGGCCGTTCCTCAAAGACCCAACAGACTCATAGAAGACGCGGAGGAGGACGAAGCCTTTTGGAACAGGAAACGCATTCAAATGGGAGCACCCTTCGCCATACCTCAGCCGCCGAGCAAGAAATTCTACTCGCAAAATGAGGCGCCGGTCGTAGCACAGCTGGATAGGCTGGAGAATGCCAAGAGAATGTTGGACGAGGTGAACAATGTTCGAGTGAAATGTATCAATTAAACTAAATTAATTTAAATTATAGTAAATTGAAATAAATTAAATTAAATTAAATTAAATTAAATTAAATCTAATTAAATTAAATTAAATTAGATCAAATTAAATTAAATTACGTTAAGTTAAGTTAAATCAAATTAAATTAAATTACATTACGTTACATTAAGTGAAATTACATTAAATTTAAATACTGTGTAAATTAAATTAAGTTTAGCTATGTCATATATAAAGTGAGTTAAATAAAACTGACTTAAATCAACGTACCAATTGAATTGAGTTGAATTCAGGTAGATTAGATTAAATTAAATCAAAGTAAGATGCATTGGATTAAACAAGAAGATAATCCATTAGAACTCAAATTTAGTTAGAAAAGCAACATAAATCAACTCTAGCTGGCAAAGTAACTCCCCCCCAGAGGCCAAGTCTCGAAAATCGTTGTGACGAATCGGCACGAAAATGGCCCAATGGACCGGTGCACTTAAGCCAAAACTGGTACACATATATTACTGGACCGGTTTTGGCATTTGGTGGATCAGTCCAAATTTCGCACATGATAAGTAGACGCGTCCAACGTGATTTTCCTCTGTGTCCACCTGTATCCGCGTTACTGTCCCCTTATTTCAGCGCTGTTGTCCACGTATTCTGCAATGCGCTATGTAAATGGTTGTTTTCCCATTGCGTGAAGGTTCTAGTGGTTCGCTTATATGGGTGTCTACTTCACTTTGATGAATGGGCGCTTGCTGTGGTCGGCTTATTTCCTTGCCGTGGTCGGCTTAATTCAACAGGACTAGTACACTTATCTACCAAAAATTAGGGTTCACATAAAAGTAGAGCGCAACAGCATGTTTTGTAGTTGACCATTGCCAGCGCAAAATAACAAAATGGACAAATAACCGGTCTACATATTTAGGAGGACTAGTTTTTTTGCCATCTCAAATTTGGATCGGTCCGAGCGCCCCAAGTCACCCCAAGTCTCCGAGACTTGGCGGGTTCCATATTTGGTATGAGAGTTACTTTGCCAGCTAGCATCCGCTCCATTCAGATCGCCACCTACGACAACGCCCACGCTCCAATCCTGTCACCTCCCTCCTCCCGCAGACTCGACCCCCTCCCTCCCTACCTCAAGCAGAGTCCCGCCCTGGAATCCCGAAACAGCCCTTTCCAAGTCATCAACAAGGAACGATTGGGGGAGGGCAAAGTGGGACATATGAGAGACGTTTTCGAGGGAAGAAAAGACAGTAGTCATTCGTCCGAACGCTCTCCCAATTGGAGAGGAAATAACGTGGCGAAAACGATGGACTTTGGAGAGGGAGACTACTCGGAATTGGTGGAAACCAAGACGCCTAAGGTGGGGAATAGTGTACAGTACAGACGTACTCTTGCTGTGCTGCGCTGTACTGTGTTGTACTGTAATGTGCTGTCCTGTACTGTACTGCTGCACTGTACTGTAATGTACAGTACTGTGCTGTGCTGTGTTGTATTGTACTGTACTATGCGGTAGTGTACAGCACTTGCACTGTATTATACTCTACTCTACTCTAATGTACTCTGGCGCACGCTACTCTAATGCACCGTACTGCACTATACTGTAGTTGTAGTGCTGCGGACGCTAGTCTGCTGTACAACCAAACAGACGTTGCACCTCCCTTTTCGCTTCAGCTTGACTGGCACCAGAATCGTCATTCGGACAGTGTCTCTACCTCCAGTGTGAAGGAGAACCAGAGGACGCCACAGCGGAACAGCTACGATCCAAAATCTGAGCTGCAGTCGCCGCTATACGCCACAGTATACTCGCCTACACCAGTGAGCAAGGGTGCACCTATGACGCCAACTAGCGTCACAGGCGCACAGATGCAGTCGCTTCCGGAGGGGCCCTATGGCAAACAGGTGCGGTGAAAATCAATTGTTGTGTCTGAAACCAAATTCGACATGACAATATCGATTGATTCTCAGTAATGCCACCTGTAACTGAAACTGAGTTTAAGCTATTAATGTCCAGAACGTCCGAACCGTGTTCGATATTGTGGAATTAAAAGTACTCTATTTGCCCTCTATTTGATTACGCCAGAATTAATTTAACAAGTTCCGCTTCGTATAACAGATGGTATATGGTACCCAAACCGGGTGTTTCAATTTCAGTTTCATTTTCAGTTACCCCTTCACTTCACCCTCATTTCCAGTTAACCTACTGTAACTGAAACTATTTATTTAGTTTCAGTTTCATGTTTGTCGCATTGCTTCAGAGTCCTCTCAATCTCAAGCCCTTCTACGTGTCTTCCGATGCGGTGTGGCGTCGCAGACGGCAAGAGAACGGCGACTACGACGACCCTACAGTAGAAAACGACAACGCACCGGATCGCACCTACGACAACGTGTCATCGCTGGCGCCCGCCTGGTCCGCGTCCCAGCTCTACGAGGCTCCCAGGGATAAGGGACGTTTTGGCAACTTGCCAACGACGGATAGGCCGTTGCCGTCTGCTGCAGCGACAAAGGCGCCGATTATGAAGAGGCTGATGAATCGATTGAACAAGAGCAGCCAGGTGTGTGGGATGCCATGCGGATGAGACTTGTATGAATATTCATTCGCCCATCCAAGCTGCTCCACGGCAGTCTACACCTTTCACTCATCTGCACTACACTCAGCTGCACTCGACGTCATTCCATTGCACTCCAATAGAGTCAACCGCACTCAACTGCACTCCACTCCATACCGTATCATTCCACTCCACTTCCTTCTCTTCAACTGTAGTCCTTGTGGTACTCCAATGCACTCAACGTCGCTCCACCCCCTTTCCTCTTCAGGACCTCACTCCTCGCGAGCCGGAACCCCTGCACTCCTCCAACTTCAACCACCCCTATCCGCAGCCAAGTCCAAGTGACGGCGTGCCCCAACGCGTCTCGAGCACCAGGGGTGCCCCTAGACCCCCCGTCGCGCAAGCGAGGTCCTCCTCTGAGAGAAGGCCCCACAGGGCCCCTGTCTGGAGGCCGCAACAACACGAACCGGCGCCCGCCCCACGACCAGTGCTGTTCGATTTGGATCGCGTTGGACGTGAGATTTGCTGGCTGATTTGTGTAGAGTTTTGTACTGGATATGCACAGCTACATGTACTTACTACAGTATTTCTGAGGCTGGATTGTCAACTCATCTGGAAATTTTGAATTGCAACTGTTGCATTACAGTATCTTTCTGAATACAGTATGTTACTGTGTATACAGCGACAATTGCAGCAAATGCAATAGGTAAGTAGGCACTGAATTTGCAGTGAGTGACTGTGACAGAACTGCAGTATGTTACCGTATAATACAGTATTCGTAATTACAGTGCCTTTGTGTAATTCAGTATTGTTTCTGATTCTCATTATCTGAATTTTCAGCCGGTATCGGCCCTTCAAAGAAGTCGTCGACTGGCGGATTTGGCCGAAGGCTCAAGGACAGTTTTCTCGGTGGCGCCTCAAAGTGGTTCTCGTGATTTGCCAAATTTGACGCATTTTGTTGTGTCTTGTAATCGCGATTTGTGACCTTCTCCCGTTGCAACGGTGCGGCAGCTCTTTATTCGTGTGCGCGAGTCTGCTGTCACTGTGCTGGGTGCTATCCTCATTTCTGATGACAGATCCCTTTGGCAACTAAGAACGCTTCCCATACTCCAGACCCCCCGTCCACAGTTCCTGGAGAACTCTGCGTGGTGAAATTTTTGCAGATTGAAGTCCAGTGTCTTGGGACGTCTGACACCAAATTTCAGCATTTATGCCACTTCACGTGAGAAATTTAGCGCAGTACACAAAATTGGTCACTTTCGCAAGACTCGCCGGACGCCGTCTTCTGTTGGCCACAACTTTCCCTAGACTTCAGTTAATTTGGTGCGACTTGTACTGTTTTGAAGAAGGCAAACTAAGCTTTCGAGTGGTTTTGAAACGAAAATTATGGCTTGAGAAAGATCGAAACAAAGTTGGTTTACCGGCCCCAGAGCAGGAGGCGGTCAGCTGCTGCTCCATGTACTCCTCCGCGAGGGCCAGCGGCCGTGACCAATTTGGGTTTTGCGCCGGCATTTCCGATTAATTTGGTGTATAATGGTGAAATTTTGTGCCAGATGTCCCAAGACATCGGACTTTAATTTGTGAAAGTTTCACCGCGTAGAGTGTTCTGCAACTTGCTGTAGAGGGGGTCTGCATTAATGGGACACCCGGACGCCACATTCATTTCCTCAAGAATATTCGTCTTCGTCTTCTCCACCAGCGACCGTAATCACAATCTCTGGCGTGCCGCTAAGAAAACCCTTCAGTTTCTCAATATCTGAGACGCTCTCTAACTGTCTCAGAATTTGCGCCAATTGAGCGTCGTTCTTCAAACGTGCTGCGTGCTTCCTCAACAACTGAAAGGGAGATGTGTTAGCTTAGAATTTCGCAAGACTAATTTTCATGATGCAGGAACGGACCTTAGTCCAAAAGAATTCGAGTTTCCCAGCCAAATCTTTTGGTTCCAATCTTGAATTTTGCGAATTTTGAACCATTTTCATCCAGCCCACTTCAACAGCGCATGCGACAAAGGCCAAACAGTACCCAATTGCCAAAGCCACAAAGCAACCCAACAATGGTAGAGGGCCGATTGGCTTGTACTGGAACTGATTTGTCGGTAGAGCAGTATTGGATGCGCAATTACGGCGAGCTTGTAAGCGGACAAATACCTGCAAGGCAAAAGCGCTACAGTAGTTCCACTGAGTTATGTAGTGAAGTACCATTTAAGGTTTGTAATTTGAACACCTTGTAGTTTACGACCGTTCATCAAACTACATCAGTGTACCTGTATGTATGTCCAGTTGGTATGCGTCTACTGTATATCATGTTGCTCGTTTACTATTTGTTAGTTCATTTGGTGACTGGTGAGCTATGTACCACAACACAAGTCAATTCGCCCACGTTTTGAGCGTAGTCACTGAGGCTAATCAGGGCCAACTCTAAACGCCTGGCAGCAAGTCTGGATACATTCTTTGAAGTGAGATAACCGGACAATGTCGACTCCAACATAGAGCTAAACTTGAGCGTCTGAACGTCGCAGTAATCAGCTCTGTAAGAGTGATAGGTGAAGAAGCTGCACACTGCCAAAAGATTTCGATCAGATTGGGACAGCGTTGCAAAAGTCTCTTCGTTCGTTGGAAATGGGCCCACGAATGGATTTCGAAGAGTCGCCTGCCTGAGTTGCCTGCCAAGAAACGACGGCAAACATGCGTCAATGGCAAGTATACTCTACTGTTAGAAATTCACTTGCCAGCCAGGATTATGTACGTACAATGCATACCTGATGTTATGCAATCCAAGTGGAATGGAGCAGGTAACCAATAGTTTGCAAAATTGACCACTAAATTTAAAAATAGGCCATTGAAGGAATTAAGCTCTTACAGTACATATGTAACTAAGGTTGAAATTGAACTTGTTTGTAACATTAAGTTTTAACTTAGACTTGAACCGAGAGATGCGTCGTATTTGGCATAAACTAGGATGAATCACGTTGCATGACTGCTCATTTTGGGTCGAGTTTTAGTGTAAACTAACACTTACCCTAACCAAGCTAATAGCTACTCGGTAACAGCACCTGTACACGCTCAAACGAGACCTCGCCATTTTATCATACCAGGCGTTAGTGAAAACATTCCTTATTAGGGTGATGTCACTAGTCGATATTTTGTGCACCATTTCCTCGAAGTTTTGAACCGCTCTTCCACGTCTGGGGAGCAGCAGCGTAGTCAACAGTTTCCCCTGGTAGATTCCAAGCATTACCAATAGAAAATAGCCCAAACCGGCTCTCAGACCTCGTTTTCTAATTCTACGCAAGTGTTGTGAAGCTTTCGATGAGACTGTTGAATCTGCGCCATAGTTTGCGTTCCACTGTTGCAATATCACAAGCAGGGTTGCTGTCACTAATGTTACAACATAGAGCTCTGTTGTGAATGAGGAATAGATGGCTGTGGCAGCGTCAAAGAAGCTGAGACTAGGCCTTCTCATCACGTATACCCATTTGTTTCGAATGGGAAACTGTAGCAAGTTGAAGTAGGGTTGCCTTGGTTCAGTGTAGAAGTAGGTTCCGTGACTCAGAATGTCGACAGTGCCGTTCTGCAGCATTCCCAGCACTCCTATAATGAACTTTTGATCTTACTTGGATGCCAGACTAAGGCTAGGCTTAAGCTTAGGAATCACACATGCTTGACATTTAGATCTATGTTTATGCTCAGGCTCATATGCGTTGAATTGCAACACTCTAGGCTTGTGTTAGTGTTTCGTCGCGAACAATTCTTGCGCATTCAGGCCACACACTCTGCACAATCGTCACATAGACAGTTGTAATCTTGCGAAGTACATTGCAACTCCTGTGTAACAGAATCCCAAGAGCTCTGCGCACCAGTCCACTTTCCAATCTTCTCGTTAAACTTTCCATGCCCCTCCACAAGACTTAAAGGCGTCACTTTGTGCGCAATGTTGGCCATTCGTAGGGCTATACCGAGAATGGTGGACGTGAAACCCAACTGTGGACAGTCTCTCGTCGGAACCAAAGTTGTCAAATTCAACGTGCAGTTTTCCGTTCGGAACCTGTAGGGAAACACGCCGATTTTCAACGGCGGATGCATAGTTGGGTGGCTGACAGGATAGACTACTTTCGTCTGTTCCCTGCTATGTAGGCCACACAGAAGACGACGTTTGACGAGGATTATCGACAGACGTCTGTTTGATTCTCGTTAGCAGAGAACCTTTGAAACGACACCGCGAAAGTGTATCGGTGAAAGAACAGCCGGAGGTGTGAAGTGAATTGTCAAACAAGTCTCGCTTCACCTCCTACAGACTATTGCTTGCCACTGCTTGCTGTTGGCTGAAGCCATACAGCATCGGCGAAAGGGTGTCGACTATTCCAGTGCGACTTTTGCAATTTTCGCGATCAACGATGCGCGCTTTTGCTGTGCGACGTAAAACGAGCCAATTAGAGCCATCTTGTACCGTACTTGACCACACCACCCAACGTTGGCAGGTACGTTAGAGTTGAGAGCATAATTGGCAATCAAAGTCTGCTTGGATTCGGGGGGGGGGAGAGAAGTTATGTAGCCCCCCCCCCCCCCAGGATCCCTAAACGCGCCAGAAAACCACGGCTGAAATCATACTCGCGGCGCCAAAAATCACATGCATTTTCGTCTGCAAATTCGTTCCGGCGCTCCTATCGCTGCACAAGTCTTCGCCGCAGACGGAGCTCTCCCCCTTGCCGCCCTTGTTGAAGTCTTGGTTCTCGCAGAAGGCCAGCTTCAGAGTGCCGCAAATGGCGTGGCCCCCGCAGCTGTACACAGTCTCTGGCCACTGCGAATTGGCCCCACCTGGAGCATGCTACTGTAGTCGGTGAAATCTATTATAATACTATTTCGAAATTCGATTCCATTCATTCAGAAATTCTTTCCTCTTTAATTTTGACCAACAGGCAAACGTCACAGAACCTTTGCAGGTCAGCGTGAAGCACTCTTTCTCAGGAAACTCCGCCGGGCATTCCACAACCTCCACCGTCTCCAGTTTCGTCCCGTTGTGGCAGCGAATCGTGTATGGACGTAGAGCTATCGTCATCACACATATGCTAACTTAAGCATAGGACACAGGCTACTGTATGTAGTGAAACTTCCTCGTCTCGAAATATTCGACTCCATGCTTTGAGCAGCAAATAGTGGGAGCACATGAGTACTGTCTGTTTAAATTGACAGCTGTTAAAATGGAATTGGTTGTATTACAAACTTACCTGACCAAGCCACCGCCAGAGCAAGTGTAGTGACTGTAGTCGCCCAAACTACTGCGCAATTCATGATGTCCTGTTTTAAAACTTTTACAACTTCGGAGCAAAGCTCTCACACGTGTTCAAGTGCCCTGTTTGTTTGATGGAAACCCTGGAAACAGGACAGGGAGGCTTGGGTCCACCTGGCATTCCTGCACTTCGAAATGGAGAGTTTGATTAGCGTGAAAGGTTCAATCGGTTTTAATTTCGCGCAGCGTTTCTCGCCGCTGTCTCAATAACTGTGACAATCATATGACTGCAATCTGCTTGGGTATGGGAGGCGGGAGAGGGGGGGGGGGAGTGATTGGTTCAACAATCTGATTGGGCAATCTCTCAGTTAACTGAAGAACGTACGAGGTCTCAAGAACGCGAAGATCGGCAAAATTGCCGCTGGCGTCCCATAGTCTGTTGCCACGTCCCAAACTGTGTAGCCAATGGCCGACAATCTCGCTCGCTGGTCTTCCAAACAGAAGTTAGACTATCGACGACATTGACACAGACGGAATAAGCGCAACTATGGAATGTTAGAGCAATGTGCGAATATGAGAGCGGTACAGCGAACAGAAACTACACTTTGGTACAAGAAAGCGACGGGTTGCCACACAGAATTGGAATCGGCATGACTCAAATGGCGAGATTGTAGAGATACCAACCGACAGTCGGGGATTATCTCGAACTGTCACTATACGAGAGTTCAGTAAAATGGAATACGTACATACCTAACTAGACTTGTGACACGAAGCTCGACAAAATCGGCAAGCTCTTTTAAGAACTGAAGCAGCAGGAAAGGACTGGAGCGAGCGACAGATGTTCAGACGCGCACGGACGAAGTTGACTGTTGCTTATTTACTGTACTCTCCTTCTTCTCGTCACCGCGATTGGCTATGCTTTACGGAACACACACACACAACTCAATCCTTTCGCTCGTCGGCTTCCCCCTGCTCTGTGCTTCGCTTGTCGCCGTCGTCGTCGTCGCCGTCGCTGCGTTTCTCCGCTCCGCCGGCAGGGGTCGCCTCCTTACCCTCTTCCTCCCTCTCCTCCTTCTCCTCCTCCCTCTTCTTCTTCTTGTGCGAGTGGGGGCGGTGTGGCTCCCGCGCCCCCTCCTCCTGCTCGTGAGTCGCCATCTTGTGGTGCTCGCCGCCCCCTCGGATGGGACTCACTTGAGTGGTCTTCTCCCCGATCGATAGAAGGGCCCAGATTACGTGGATGATGGCAAGGGCGATGGCCAGACAAGCGCCCAAGGAGAAGACTGTGCTGTTGCAGGCGTCTTCAGGAGTGTGGAGAGGCCGCTCGATCTCCACTATGACCACTGGAGTACGGTAGAACAGACGGACGGAGAGCCTGAAAAAATTTTGAACGATTTGGGTGGCGATTGATTTTGATATGCGCAAGATTTTGCGACAAACCTCAAATATCTGTCATCAACAGGGATCTTGCGTTTCTCGACTTTTGTCACTTCGATCTTCTCAGTTTTGCAGGGGATGGGTCGCTTACACTTCAAGTTTGCCTGCGCCTTTTCTATCAGCTTCTTTTCATCTTTGAAACTCAGCGGTGGCATCTTGTCCAGAGGGCATTTAGCGTACTTCCACAGCATCGAAGAGACGCACTTCAGACTTTTCTCGCTGTGGCACAGGTTTTGTTCGCCTGAGGTATAACTTTTTGAATGGTTTCAAAAGAGTTGTACAGTTGGGGTAAACAGTAAACGTTCGAAAAAGTTTACCATTTGTAATCGGTTCTGCCCAATCCTTCTTCCAAAAGTCGGAAATGTGGCTGCATTCGCACGTCGACGTGACGTCGTCGGCTATACAGTCGTAGAACGATACCTTGTTCTTCATAACTTCCTCTTGCGTTTTCTTCTCGTCCGCGTCGGTATTTTCATTCTTGTGAGTTGTGCATTGTTCACTCAGTCTTTCTCGAACCGTCTTGGACAACTCCAGTGTGGTAGAGTTACCGTAGTCTGAAGCGATAATGCGACTTGCACTTTTGCGCCACATTCAGTGAGTCAGACTTACACA
>JASAMZ010010698.1:0-26529 GCA_030248115.1 Linhomoeus sp. GSCO2_2
CGCGTTACAGGTATGAGAGCTAAATAAATATACTGCAAAGCTAGAGAGGGACATGTAATCCCCCTTTGTGTTACTTCACGCGCTTCAGAACAACTCACGGCACTGGTAGGCGCTAGCGTCCTTGAAGATGGCAGCGCAGAAGGGGTGCACGAATCTGTGGTCGGTTCCAGGGAGCAGACTTCTGGGATGGCCGGTCGACTCCAAGAAGACAAAGTCCTCTCCATAGGTTGTGAATTTGGCGAAGCGTCGATTCGCCAGCGGCAGAAGGCGGACGCTGTTCAAGTGGCAGTAGATGTCCGGCGCCTGGGCAAAGAGGAACTTGAGCAGCTCCACTTTCTCGTCGAAGGCGAAGCGGTCTAGCAGGTGGGGCGCGTCGTGCAGCAGCTTGCAGACGAAGGCGGGAGAGACCCGCTGCACGGGCAGCTTCGCCAGTCGCTCGAAGTGTTCGGCCACGAAGTCGAACCCAGTCACGTCGACCACGCCTAGTCGGGCAGCGGAGAACAGCTTGTCGACCCCCTGGCGAACTCCCGCATAGCCGCTGCTGCCGTCCAGAAAGAGCGCCTCTTGTGGGGAGACGAACTTGCCGGCGACGTTGATCCTGATACCCCCGCAGAAGACAAATCGCTGTGTCATGGACGATGGACTGGTACGTACGTATCTCTGTGAGCACAGTCATTAGCGCCTCTAACCTTCTCGTTCTTTGCCACGTCGTAGATGCGAGCGGTGACGCCTTGCCAAATGAAGTGGGCATGGGCCTCGCAAGGCCAAAACGCGAGCAGCAGTCGGCTGGCCTCACGCCGCGGCCTGGCGGCCGTCGCGAATTCTCCTCATGGCGTGCAGCCAGACCAGTGGCGTCAACTCTAGTGCGAGAAACTGGTTCCAGATTGGTCGATCGTCGTTCCTTCTGTCCTCTGAACACACGTGGTGGAAGATTGCAATGGAAGCACTAAGAGGAGAAGGACCTTTGGCGTCATCGCCGACCATTCTTCCAGAGGATGCTCCTGCGACTGTCCGTGAGGCAGTAGTAGCCGTGGACTTGGAAGGGCAGGCCGGTCACGCTTTCGTCGGCCTGGGCCGGCAGCGGCAAGAAGCAGGAGATGTGGCCGCCGTCGTCTCGCCCCGACGACGACGACGGCGAGGGGGAGCAGCGAAAGGCCAGGCCTGACCACCCAAGGCAGTAGATTCAACTCTTGGGCAATGCACGCCAACAGAGGCGGCTCGATTCGGTTGGGAATGTAGTGAGCCGTGGCCCAGGTTTCTTCCACGCTGCGCTCCCTGAATGTGCGACGGTTCCTTGGTTCGCTGCGGTTTTACAGAAGCTGAGCTGTTTTACAAGACAGCGTGAGTGGCTGCCACTCACAGGTGGAGCCTATGTCCAAATTCAGTACATACTTGCCGGTTCCAGCAGAAGTGGGGAGAAGATCGCGACTTCAGGAAAGCCTGAATTCGGTTTCGCTGCTCAGGGGTGGCGGCGGGAGCGCAAGTCCGTCTCCAATCGAATTCTTCTTCGCGACACGGTACAGTAGCTTCAATTCGCCGCTTGAGGAGCGCTCGTGGAGCGAGAGTTGCTTCACGTTCGTGAGGGAGAGCAGGACTCGATGGGCGTCGGCCTCGAAGGCGCGGAACAGCTCTTCCAGACGAGCCACGGAATAGGCGACGCTCGACAGACTCTCAGGAGTGGCTCCGAGGCGCAGTGGGAAGCGAAACAGTGTTCCTGAATTGGAAAATGTTCTCTCCTTGCGCCCACGGCGTTGAACATTCTAGACTTTGGCTACTCATTGATGTAACGCGCACTTTGCTACTGAGCCCTTGGGTGCCTGATCGGTCCAGGTGGACCGACACTGGAGACTCATCAACCTGAGCGGTTCACGTTGGTGGCTGATCGAGTGACTGTGCTTCCACTGACATCCGGCTGTGCTCTTGATGTCTTAGCGTAGGTCTTTGTTCATTGCGAACGTCTTGGTGTTTGATGTGCAAGGATGGAGTAACTGAACCGTGCGATCACGAAAGATCGTTCCCAACACACGAACGGTCCCCGAACACGAAACACGAGCATACGACCAGTTTTCGGAGCCGTGTTACACTAGGAATTTCCGCATGTCCGGCGTTGTATGGAATCGCTCAAAGCAGCCTATGTGTAGGAAAAAGCCCAGGTTTTGAGAAATATGTGTTCTAGTGTTGTTGTATGTCTGCTGTCTGAAGTGCATGATGCATTGCTCTTTGTTCGCGGTTGACCTGCCCGGGAAAGTGTCCCATGTGGAACTTCTTGCGGAAGGACAGAATGTCATTCAGCTCCAGAAGTGGGACCACTTGGCGGGGTGGGTCGCAGCACAGTTGCGGTATGGTTGAAGAGAGTCCCGGCTGTGGCAAGATCGGGTCCCGGAAGAGTGTGGCAAAATGGGGCCAGTTGTGCCTTCAAAATCGATTTGGCTTTGACATTGGTAAAATTGGGATGGAATTCTTTGTATGCTGATGACAGATTCCCTAACGAGAGCGCACTCCAACAAGAACATAAATCCAGCGCCCAGCATCCACCTATAGCTTTTGAGATGGCGGCGCTCCGCCTGACGCATCATGTTCCTAAAGACATATTTGATGACATATCCGTTGGCACCATTAGGCGCGTTCAAATCTCCGTTCATTAGGCGCGTTCAAATCCTGGACTTTCGCTGTCTAACTCTTTCTCTACTCTGACCACCTACTCTCTCTCTCTTCTGAACCAATGTAACAAGGCCCAAGAGAAGACCTTCCAACAAATCCACCGACGACCCACATGCTGAATACATCACCATACATCAAACGTAAGTGCTACCTACGAATCGGCAGGCTGTCACGCTGCGACCGGTGTCTTCTCTGCGTGCTCAAAGTGACCGTTTTACGTTGACGAATACGTTGGATTTCACTGTGGGCGGTTGCCTTCTCGTCTGCGGCGAAGACAAACAAAGCAAAACACAGTTTTTAGCCGGCGCCGCAGCCGTCTCAATTCATTTGCGCGGCGCTGCCGCGCCGACGATCCTTTCGTGCCCGCCGCCCGCGATAAAAAGAAGGGGGGGGGACGGGTGGGTGTGGCGGCGCTGTGCATGAAGCACCATGCCTAACGTATTTCATTGAGAGATCAAGTGCAACCGCCGTATGAGTGAATTTGGTGTCGCACCACCTTTGGTGTTTCAATCACTCGTTCACTTGCCTTTTCACTCAGTCATAGGCCAAGATCAATACCTCAGGCACCGAAGGGATAGCCGACCTTTGAAACAGCCGCCCTGGACAGGGACGAATCCGCCAAAATCGAAGGGTGCGAACTGATCTTTCAGTTCTGTCATTTCTTGTCTGTGTTTTGGGTTGTCTCAGCTTCCACAGATAGGCTGCCAGAGGCCGCTGCGTTGCGTGACGGAAAATGCCAGTTTCTCTTGGATCCAGTACGGCGACGGTGCGGTCGCTCACGATCCATGGGAAGTCTGCAATCGTGGATGCAATGGCACTAAGATGCACACGAATCGGGTTATGGAAATTCCACGATTTAACTCAGAGCATCCGCAGGTAGTTAGAACAATCGTCAGCCGACCCGTCAAGTGGTAGACTGCGTTGAAGCCGATTCCGAAGCGACCCATCTGCGCGGCTCGTTCTGCTTCTCGCTCATACTCTGTCCGCTCAATGTTCTCCCAGTCGACGGCCGTGGCCAACTGGGCGTCGTTGTAGGCCAGCAGGGCGGCGCCCTGACAACAACTGAGACGCTCGTTGAAGAGCGTGCCGCTGCCGAATTGGCGCCTATCCAGCACGAGTTGCAGCTCGCTGGCCTGGGTGTCTTCGGCGGCAGCCCAGCTCCTGAAGCCGTAAGCAATCAACTCGAGAACCAGCATGCTAAAGAGAGAATCGCCCCCACTCTCTACAGAACCTTGAGAATCTGGCTGTCCGAATAGCGATCGAGAATTCGACGGCACGTAGACGGCCAGCGGCGGAGGCCGCTGCCCGAAACTGTGATCGTCGTCGTCCGTTGTGACTAACCAATCGGAAAGACATCGCCCCGGTTTCCGAACGACGAATTGCAACGGGCAAGCAGAGCTGCAAACGATCCTCGGCTGACGAGCGCGATTCAATCAACCAAGACAGGTGCCGCGTCTTCGCGTGATTTTCTTGTTTGATCCAGCGTGTTACCGGCAAGCTATTTCCGCACCTTTGTCGTTAATTCGAATTTGAACGGCCGCGCTTTTCGTTATGTTGTAGACAGCGAGCATAGAAGATACGGTATAGGCAGTCGTCGGTAGTGTGGCCTATAGGAGTGATTCCAACACGTTTGCTTCAGTCGTGAAGAGGCTCACTTTCCTGTCTTCATGTTGTAGTTCATGTTCAAGTACATGCTGTAGTACTCGCTAGTGCCGAACACGGAAAAAAGAATTGGATCGCTGCGGGACCCATTTTGGCGCCAAATTTGAAAAATTCGCGATTTTTCGCTATTTTCCGACTTTGACGGTTTGCTGTGCGCGGTAGGTATCAGCTAGAGCCGCGAGACCGCTTTTGGTGCTCCTTCCCAGATGTCCTCTATCGAATGAGCCATGAACGTAGAAAATCGGTTGAGACACAAAAAGTTATCTTGGTGGAACTTTTTTGACTCCGGGGTCAAAAATTGCGCTTTTCGCGTTTCAGCGTCTGTAGCGCTCGAATGCGTTGCCTTGCCGAATCGGTTCAAAAGTGGTTTCAAACGATTCCACGTTGAAATATGGTCCAGAAAAGTGTTTTTGGCAAATTTGCAGAGCTACAGTAACCCTGCCGCGTCCATTTGAATAATGGGTGTCTGGTTGACTTTCGCGATATTATACTCGATTTCGGGGTTTTCGGGGCGCTGATTACGAATTTGGCATTCGTTTAGCGTTTAGATGTACTTTTATCACACCTGTGACCAATCTGTGTGCTACCGTACCCCAAGTGCAGAATTTTGGTTCTGAGAGTCCATAGGAAGTTAGGGGTGTTGTAAGTCGATTCTGGGGTATTTTGAGATGCAGATGACGAATTCGGCATTACTTTTGCAATTGGGAGTGTTAGGAGGCCACAACAGGAGAGGAGTAACCGTGCATAGGAGTTCAAATTTGTGGAGTATACCTGCGTCCCCCCGGACGATCTGCCGGGGTTGTATTTTTCAACCGTTTTACCGAGAAATCTGCCATTAAAATGACTGTTTTGGCTTATCAAGAGCGAAAATTTTGGCCAAAAAAAAGCGCCGCAGGCGAAAATTTAGCGATTTTCGGCCGAAAATGTACCAAACTCTGTCAAAAATAAGTGCCGCAGGCGAAATTTTGCCGATTTTAAAGCTAAATGTAGGAAATTTCACGTATAATTGCGCCGCAGGCGAAAATTTTTGCATATACCCGCCTTTCACAAGGAAAATTTTTCCCTAGGTTGGGCCCAGGGGGGGGGCCGCCCCCCCCCCCCCCCCCGGGGCCCGCTAGTGATCGCCTATCAGCTCTCCCTCAACCACTTATATCGGCCGCGCTGATAGAACAGGGGAGAGCGCGTAGACGGCCGCACCCACCACGCATGCAAAGGGCAGCGTTTATATTGTAGGCACCGCAACGACACACATGTAAGTCATGTGTACCTCAAACTGTACACGCACACTCGGAGCCAGCCAGCAGTATCCTGCATTCAGGCGCATCTCCCAAAGGGCAACAAATGGGTGAGTAGAGAGCAGAACGAATTCAACAAACGACCGGCACCTTAAGGCCATTCCAACTCCACTTGGGTAGATACGAGAAACATGGACCCGCGTGAATACCACCTCAGACAGACAAATCATGCGGCTATATATTGTGCATTCTATGCATCTTGCGTCAGCCGACCGATGCGATGCGATGCGAGACGGACAATTCTTCGTTGTAGAGCGGGCCTACCCTGTACATACATAGCTAAGACTCTCAGTCGAAGATGCTGCGTGCGTGTGCGAAAGACGAAGTCTACGCCGGTGCGGTCAAGCCGCTGAGCTACGGCTAATCGGCCCAGCAAAGGCCAGCGGAGAAGAAATGGTACCCTACATACATACCTGTGAGTGCCTATGCTCATTTCTCTTGATGCGTTGTTGCTTGGCCGCGAATCGTGGACGTCTCTGTCTCTCGCCGGCGAAAGGCCTTACGAGGTTCTGTTACGTTCTGGTCAAAAGCAGTGCCAGTTGGACAAGAAACGAACAATTTTAAAGTGTGTAAAGCGCAGTGTACCATACCTACTCGTGGTCGTGATACAATTATATGCACCGCGAGTCAATTTCGGCCAACTGCTCCCCCCCCCCCCAATTGCCGTTTTTTCGCACTACTCATTTGTCGCTTGGTTTAGATTTCTATTCCGCTATAGCGGGCGAATAGAGCCAGCAACTCATCACAGCAGTAGCAGTAGTAGCAATCCATCAATGCCCGAATCGTGGTTAGTCGGCAACAAGCACTCTCAGCTCGACTCATGCAATGGAAATGCATCAACTGCTACAGGAATTGAGATGTAGGTTGAGACTATCCTACGGTTGAAATTGTCGATGTCTTCTGTATCAGTGCGGTTCTTCCGACAGCCAGAAGTTGCCTCAAGCACGCGTCGTCGTAGTCGTCGTCATCGCCGTCGTCGTCGTCGTCGTCGTCGTCGTCGTCGCCATCGTCGTCGTCGTCGTCGCCGTCGTCGTCGTCGTCGTCGTCGTGTTGGCGTGTTGAAGCGAGAGCCCCTCGTTCGTCCGTTGCCGATATACCCCAGAACCTTGTATTGTTCGAGGTTTCATAACTCGATTTAGCCTAGTCTGTTCCTGAGGTTCGAGGGTGGTTGTCGTCAACAACTTACAGCACCGGACTACACACAGTCTTTTCTATTGTGCGACTGGCGATCAAATATTGCAAAGCGATGCTTGCATAAGTGGGGCGAATGACCTTGCCGTTTGCTGCCTCCGAATATGCTCCATGCTCGACCATTCTTTCATATTGGAATTCTTCACGCGATTCCGCCTTGGGTGTGGATATTTTGCGTCGTTTGCCGCTAACAGACACACGCACTTACTGTGCGTCATGCGAGCCTTCATACCGTCATGGTCAACTGTTTCTGGCTTCTGTCAGCCGAACATCGTGTGGTCCATACGTCACAGTCGATCCACTCATGCCTCTGTTCCCCAACCCTGCCTCGATCCCAATCATGACGTTTTTTCGGAAGCCTACTTCCCTCCCGAGAAACCCTTCACAAGAGAGCGGAGGACCGAGTCAGGTAACGCGTCCCCACGGCCCGGGCCACCTGAGACACAGGTGTTACAATGTTGATGGTTCAGTAATTTATCATGAGTTTAATCGATCGTAGTACCAAACACTCAGAACCAATGTGGGAAGGGGCAGCTAACCCTAGCAATTGCCAGAGCTATGCAAGTTCACTGTTAGCATTGGTACCAGTAGTAAATTGGCATGCCGGTGGTGGAATCAAACTCTACACACATTGTAGCTGTGCTCCAGTGACCGTTCGACTATGCTGCGACGCCAATTTACTGTGTCAGAACGTCTGAATGACTCTCGCCAAGCTTAGCGCCACTGGAAAGTGACATGATATTTTGCGCTTCGGTGCAGCCAAACATGTTTCCTGTGTGTGCTACCGTCACTCTATACGTCGTATTTTTGTTAGTTCGAATTGAACTCGTCGGCATTGAATTTCAGGAAGAACAGGCTTCAGCTCTGTGCCGACTAATATGTTTAGGCGTGGGCCATCGTCCAAGACCAGCCTTTTCCTATGGCGGTAGGTGCTATGCATGTAGCACACCCTCCCCCCCCCCCCCCCCTCCCAGCCACAATAGCTTTTCTGGGACGCATGCCCCTCAGTCCTGCATTCAGGTGGACACAGGCGGTATGCACACCTTCGTGCTGGCCCCCTGCCGCTACTGCGCGTTTGACAGAGGCCGACACCCCGAACCGGAGTACTTCCAACTGGCCAAGTGGACACCGTACCCTGGCACTGAAGTGGTGCCCTCTTGCTATACCACTTGCAGACACTGCATCCTGCATTTCGGCGAGGGCGAAGATACATTTGAGGTGATGACTGCCCGGAGAAACAAGATGGCCTAGTTTGGTGCGCGCATCGGCGCGCAACGCAGCGCATTCACTCTTCCTGTCTTTGACGGCGACGAGCTTACTGTAAGGACGCGCTTTTGATGTCTGCAACAAGCTCGGGTATTAAAAACCTGAGTTTCTATTCTTATAGACATTGTGAAGAGTTGTGTTCTTTGTGTAGAGTGCGAGATCGTCGCCCGTATTCTGCACGAGCTCCGCCTTCGCAGAGGGTATTGCACAGAATATAGATTTCGCCCGGGGTTTGGCTTTTAGAGCGCGCAGATTATTTCTTTAAAGCCCGCCGCTAAAAATGTGACAACAGATTTACAAAAGCTTTTTCAAACATATTGTACAGAGCATAAAAGAGCGCATCATGAGCGTTCAAAACGTTGCGCACGCCTTTCTACGTCATAAAACAAATTGTTGTGTTTTTCGGTGTGTGTTTTAGTATTTGAAATTTTACAGTTGTACGTCAGAGGAGGAAAGAGTCGTGATGAGTCTTCGAATGACGTGTCGAGTATCGCTGACTACTTGATACGAACGATTTTGAGCCATTTTAGTGCAAAAATCTCGAAATGCCATATCCGTGGTGCGTGTTTTACCAAATGAAAATTCATGTCGTCAGATGAAAGAGCACGTCGAGAGATTTCAACTGACCTGTCGATCGCCGCTTGACGACGTAAGACGAGCGAGTTAGAGCCGTTAGCGTAACCTCTGGATTGCCAGACTGGCGGCTGCGCTCTTCTGATGCAGCTTGGTATGTGATGATGAGTCACGATCCGTCGTTCCGAATTGCAGGCACAACAAGAACATTCGAGTGCAACTACTGTCGGAGGAATGGCCGCTGACCACCAGCAGCAGCATCACCGAAAACAATCTCCAGTTCTCATTGTCCATTGCGGGAGTGGAGAGAGTCACCTCAGGCTGTAACGTTGAAGGAAAATCAGGAAACCTCCTGCATTGCTTGGCTGGCATCTTGGCTGTCTTGAGCGAACGCAAATGTCTGATTGACTATGTATGTACTTGTAGTGATGGCCTTGTTTTTCGCGCTAATCAGTTTCGAATGCGCTCCATTACTTCAAATCAAGACAGTCAGGCCGCTAGCCTCTATGACTAGAGGTGTTGCTCAGAAGCGATGCAATCCGAGAGGACTCGAGGGGCATCTTCGAAGCTCGCGAGCCTACTAGAGACATATTCGATACTGTGGACCAAGCAGGCTTCGCGCGACACCCTGGGGTACTGTCGTTCTACATTGAGAAGAGCGGCTCAGATGAGCCGACTGAATTTGCAGAGGCAGCCAGGGGAGTGCCGCCATGGGAGAGTCGCTACTGGAGCAGTGGGGACGGCCTAGCACCGCGGTGAGAGACTTCAGACTTCAGTGTTGTACTCCTACCTGTTTGGAGGAAAGCTGCAGTTGGGGTAACGGCATTCTACTGCGACTCAAGAGGTCCGATGATTCGAACCCATTCCAAAGCAAGGAGGTGACACCTTTAAGACTTGCATCATGAAAGAAGTAGAAAGCATGGTGATATTATGGAGGGCGCGGCAACCATGAGATGTGCGTATTCACTGGCTTTTGCATGCCAGCCGTTAAACATATAACTTGTTACTGCCCCTTAGGGTATTTTCCATATTGAGTATTGTGTTGGTGGGTGGGGTCTATTGTGAGACGCTTTGACAACAACAATAACATTTGTGAAACTTTGACATGCGGCAGTGGTGAATGTCATATTGGGTATGTATGTAGTAGTTCTGAGCTCTTTGATTTCAGAAACACTTCAATGCTCCTCCACTGGAAGACATCCCACCTCTCCTCCAGAGCTAGCAGCATGTCTTTTCATCACTACCTCTGGTTGGAGGTAAAAGTCAAGTTCACCAACCCTGCCAGGACATTCGTCTATCCAGTTCTCGGTTTTATGGACAGTGGGTCACCCAAGGTTAAACTCTTACTCAAGAACGATCTTAACGGGCGTGCCACATCCGTGAATCTAAGTGCACGTGCTTCGCCATCATTAGGCACATAGGTGCGATTGGGGGGGGGGGGATAGGGGGGGGGGGGGTTAACCCCCCCCCCCCCCCCTAGCCTCGGCCATCCAGACGGGAATTCCGCAGCACCCCCCCCCCCCCCCCCTCCCCGAGGAACTTCCCGTGGACCCCCCCCCCCCCCCTACCCAGAGGAAACCGGAAAAAAATAAGGAAATTTTCCCAAAATCAGTCCAAAATTGGTCAAATTTTCGCCGCGGCTCCACGTAATTTTGGCCATTTCTCATCAATTTCGCATCAAGAGTAAAAGCAGCTAATTTCGGCACTTTTTGTACATTTGTCTACCCCCCATTTTGAGCCGATTAGGAAACGGATTTCTGATCCGTAGACCCCCCCCCCCAAAACCCCAAAGACCCCCCCCCCCCCGGCCGAATTCTGAATCTCACCTATGATTAGGCAAGCACTCAATGTACTACAGTGACTTAATTGGAAGTAAGGGGAGAGTGCATTGATGGGATTGCTGTGGGCTAAGTCAAGGCAAGGCGGCGCCATATCTCTACACTCGGATCGGATTAAGTGTGACTCGACCATCTCTAACAGGCAGTATTGCGGGACTTCGGTGACGCGAATAAGGCTCTCGCCAAACAGCTGTACTTGCCTTGCGATGACGTGGCAGGTACAGTATGCTAATCCAGTTCTCAATTTTCTCGAATTTGACTTACTGAGCTGCTCAACTTTTGGTAGCACTCAGAATTGCTAAAATTGACTGGAAAAATATTTTTTGCTTGTCACCTGATCATGCAAGAGACTTTCATACACTGCCTTTCGTCATTTAGTTTGAATTCTGTAGTTTCCTTTCAATACTGTGCAGATTTGATGCCAAGAGTGTCAGTTCGCAAGCTCAGATGGAGAGGGCCCGGCGCTGTCAGAAGCCGCTGGCTCACTATGGATGGCAGTGACTTGGTGCTGAGGGATGCGTTTTGCTAAAGGGGTGGTCGGTGTGACAAAATTGTAAAGAAATCCATCTCATTTCAAATGTACATTGCTACCAATTAGCAGTTACACTTACACGTTTCGCACAGCCACTGGAGTCGTCTGTTGTTGCACAACTACCGTACGTATTTGTACAATTTTAAGAGTATTCTGCGTCTTTTCGAAGCGTGAATTCTTGAGACTGTTCCACCTAAACTTTGTTGCTCACATACGCAGCAGTAAAACGCGTCCAAGAGTCGACAACGAAGGGGCGACAGAGTGCAAGAGAATGTTTGTCTCAGGAGCGACCCCGGTGTTTGAAGGCGACGGCAAACCACGGCGTCGAGTCGTCGGATGGCTCATTCTGGGATTGCCCTTTTACCGCAAGTTTTACGTGGAGCATAGGACAAAGGTGGACGAACGCAGTGGGGCCTTCGATTTCGAAAAAGTCTCTATTGTCGTGGCCGAGAAGAGACCTGGCGGCTGTAACTGTTGCTAAATGATGGGATAGTGATTCTGCTGTATTATGTAGGTAAATGCACAAAATACACAACCGCTCAAGCGAGCAACAAGGTATTTTGTTTTGTTTGGACGAATGAGACCAGGCAAGTCGTCCGGGGGACGCAGTATACTCCACAAATTTGAACTTCTACGCACGGTGACTCCTATGCTGTTGTGGCCTCCTGACACTCCCAATCGCAAAACTAATGCCGAATTCGTGATCTACATCCCAGAATACCCCAGAATCGACATACAACACCCCTAGCTTCCTATGGACCCCCGGAACCGAAATTCTGCACTTGGGGTACGGTAGCATGCAAATCCGTCATAAGTATGTTAAACATCATCTAAACAATAAACGAATGCTAAATTCGTAATCAGCGCCCCCGAAAACCCCGAAATCGAATATAATGTCGCGAAAGTCGACCCGACACCCAATGTTCAAATGGACGCGGCAGGGATACTGTAGCTCTGCAAATTTGTCAAAAATACTTTTCTGGGCCAGATTTAAGCGCAGAATCGTTTGAAACCACTTTTGGAACGATTCGGCAACGCATTGGAGCGCTATAGACGCCGAAATGCGAAAATCGCAATTTTCGACCCCGGAGTCAAAAAAGTCGCAGTGTAAGAAAGTTTTTTGTGTTTCGCCCGATTTTCTCCGTTCATGGCTCATTCGCTAGAGGACATCTGGGAAGGAGCAACAAGAGTGGTCTCGCCGCTCTAGCTGCTACCTAGCTCGCACAGCAGCCCGTCAAAGTCGACCCGGGGCTAAAAATCGCGAATTTTTCAAATTTGGCGCCAAAATGGGTCCCGCAGCGATCCAATTCTTTTTTTGCCAACCCGGCACTATCGAGTACTACAACATATCAAAAGATAGTATATACCATTATATGCAACTTTTTCGAGTTCTACCTTGTAGTATGCCTTTTTCAGTACTTTGAAAATTTAAATTTTTGAATTTCCCGCCAACGGGGTCCCGCAGCGTGACCCCATATGGCGTGCAGGTTGCCCACCCACTAGGCCTACCCAACGCAAAAGACCGTTTGCAAATCGGCCGCTTCACGCGCAAACGCCATCCGGTTAAAATTACTGCGTTTCGCGCACAATCGCTATATACTCCACACTTTTTTGTGGAGTATAAAAATTACATACCTAAGTACCCATCACCCAGATATCACAGAGTTAAATAGAGCTTCAGTTTTCAATCGGTCCCGTTAGTCCTCTCCTCGTTCAGTTCGTTCATCAAAAGCCGTCCGTTGATGTAGGAAGGTGGTATAATGTAGTCGGATACTCTATGACGCAATACGTAACTGAACGAAGTACAGGAAAAAACGTATTGCTGTCATAGAGTATCCGACTACATTATACCACCTTCCTACATCAACGGACGGCTTTTGATGAACGAACTGAACGAGGAGAGGACTAACGGGACCGATTGAAAACTGAAGCTCTATTTAACTCTGTGATACCTGGGCGATGGGTACTTAAGCATGTACTTCTTTTTTCTCCACAAAAAAGTGTGGAGTATATAGCGATTGTGCGCGAAACGCAGTAATTTTAACCGGATGGCGTTTGCGCGTGAAGCGGCCGATTTGCAAACGGTCTTTTGCGTTGGGTAGGCCTAGTGGGTGGGCAACCTGCACGCCATATGGGGTCACGCTGCGGGACCCCGTTGGCGGGAAATTCAAAAATTTAAATTTTCAAAGTACTGAAAAAGGCATACTACAAGGTAGAACTCGAAAAAGTTGCATATAATGGTATATACTATCTTTTGATATGTTGTAGTACTCGATAGTGCCGGGTTGGCAAAAAAAGAATTGGATCGCTGCGGGACCCATTTTGGGCGCCAAATTTGAAAAATTCCTGCTATTCCTTTCCCCCCGGGTCGACTTTGACGGGCTGCTGTGCGAGCCAGGTAGCAGCTAGAGCGGCGAGACCACTCTTGTTGCTCCTTCCCAGATGTCCTCTAGCGAATGAGCCATGAACGGAGAAAATCGGGCGAAACACAAAAAACTTTCTTACACTGCGACTTTTTTGACTCCGGGGTCGAAAATCGCGATTTTCGCATTTCGGCGTCTATAGCGCTCCAATGCGTTGCCGGAATTGTTCCAAAAGTGGTTTCAAACGATTCTGCGCTTAAATCTGGCCCAGAAAAGTATTTTTGACAAATTTGCAGAGCTACAGTATCCCTGCCGTGTCCATTTCAACATTGGGTGTCGGGTCGACTTTCGCTACATTATATTCCATCTCGGGGTTTTCGGGGGCGCTGATTACGAATTTAGCATTCGTTTATTGTTTAGATGATGTTTAACATACTTATGACGGATTTCGCATGCCACCGTACCCCAAGTGCAGAATTTCGGTTCCGGGGGTCCATAAGAAGCTAGGGGTGTTGTATGTCGATTCTGGGGGTATTCTGGGATGTAGATCACGAATTGGGCATTAGTTCTGCGATTGGGAGTGTCAGGAGGCCACAACAGCATAGGAGTCACCGTGCGTAGAAGTTCAAATTTGTGGAGTATACTGCGTCCCCCGGACGACTTGCCTGGTCTCATCCGTTCCAACAAAACAAAATACCTTGTTGCTCGCTTGAGCGGTTGTGTATTTCGTGCATTTACCTACATAATACAGCAGAATCACTATCCCATCATTTAGCAACAGTTACAGCCGCCAGGTCTCTTCTCGGCCACGACAATAGAGACTTTTTCGAAAATTGAAGGCCCCACTGCGTTCGTCCACCTTCGTCCTATGCTCCACGTAAAACTTGCGGAAGGGCAATCCCAGAATGAGCCATCCGACGACTCGACGCCGTGGTTTGCCGTCGCCTTCAAACACCGGGGTCGCTCCTGAGACAAACATTCTCTTGCACTCTGTCGCCCCTTCGTTGCTCGACTCTTGGACGCGTTTTACTGCTGCGTATGTGAGCAACAAAGTTTAGGTGGAACAGTCTCAAGAATTCACGCTTCGAAAAGACGCAGAATACTCTTAAAATTGTACAAATACGTACGGTAGTTGTGCAACAACAGACGACTCCAGTGGCTGTGCGAAACGTGTAAGTGTAACTGCTAATTGGTAGCACTGTACATTTGAAATGAGATGGATTTCTTTACAATTTTGTCACACCGACCACCCCTTTAGCAAAACGCATCCCTCAGCACCAAGTCACTGCCATCCATAGTGAGCCAGCGGCTTCTGACAGCGCCGGGCCCTCTCCATCTGAGCTTGCGAACTGACACTCTTGGCATCAAATCTGCACAGTATTGAAAGGAAACTACAGAATTCAAACTAAATGACGAAAGGCAGTGTATGAAAGTCTCTTGCATGATCAGGTGACAAGCAAAAAATATTTTTCCAGTCAATTTTAGCAATTCTGAGTGCTACCAAAAGTTGAGCAGCTCAGTAAGTCAAATTCGAGAAAATTGAGAACTGGATTAGTATACTGTACCTGCCACGTCATCGCAAGGCAAGTACAGCTGTTTGGCGAGAGCCTTATTCGCGTCACCGAAGTCCCGCAATACTGCCTGTTAGAGATGGTCGAGTCACACTTAATCCGATCCGAGTGTAGAGATATGGCGCCGCCTTGCCTTGACTTAGCCCACAGCAATCCCATCAATGCACTCTCCCCTTACTTCCAATTAAGTCACTGTAGTAGAGTGCTTGCCTAATCATAGGTGCGATCCAGAATTGGGCCAGGGGGGGGGGTCTTTGGGGTTTTGGGGGGGGGGGGTCTCCGGATCAGGAATCCGTTTCCTGATCGGCTCAAAATGGGGGGGGGGGTAGACAAATGTACCAAAAAAGTGCCAAAATTAGCTATTTTTGCCCTATTTTGATGCGAAATTCATAGAAAATGGCCAAAATTACGTAAAAATAGCGCCGCAGGCGAAAATTTTGACCAATTTTGGACTGATTTTGGGAAAATTTCCTTATTTTTTCCGGCTTCCTCTGGGTAGGGGGGGGGGGGGGGGTCCGGCGAAAATTCCTAGGGGGAGGGGGGGGGGGGGGGGGGGGTATCCGGAATTCCCGTCCGGATGGCCAAGGCTAGGGGGGGGGGGGGGGGTAAACCCCCCCCCCCTCCCCCCCCCTATCCCCCCCCCCCAATCGCACCTATGTGCCTAATGATGGCGAAGCACGTGCACTTAGATTCACGGATGTGGCACGCCCGTTAAGATCGTTCTTGAGTAAGAGTTTAACCTTGGGTGACCCACTGTCCATAAAACCGAGAACTGGATAGACGAATGTCCTGGCAGGGTTGGTGAACTTGACTTTTACCTCCAACCAGAGGTAGTGATGAAAAGACATGCTGCTAGCTCTGAGGAGAGGTGGGATGTCTTCCAGTGGAGGAGCATTGAAGTGTTTCTGAAATCAAAGAGCTCAGAACTACTACATACATACCCAATATGACATTCACCTATGCCGCATGTCAAAGTTTCACAAATGTTATTGTTGTTGTCAAAGCGTCTCACAGTAGACCGCACCCACCAACACAATATTCAATATGAAAATACCCTAAGGGGCAGTAACAAGTTATATGTTTAACGGCTGGCATGCAAAAGCCAGTGAATACGCACATCTCATGGTTGCCGCGCCCTCCATAATATCACCATGCTTTCTACTTCTTTCATGATGCAAGTCTTAAAGGTGTCACCACCTTGCTTTGCAATGGGGTCGAATCATCGGACCTCTTGAGTCGCAGTAGAATGCCGTTACCCCAACTGCAGCTTTCCTCCAAACAGGTAGGAGTACAACACTGAAGTCTGAAGTCTCTCACCGCGGTGCTAGGCCGTCCGCACTGCTCCAGTAGCGACTCTCCCATGGCCAGCACTCCCCTGGCTGCCTCTGGGAATTCAGTCGGCTCATCTGAGCCGCTCTTCTCAATGTAGAACGACAGTACCCCAGGGTGTCGCGCCAAGCCTGCTTGGTCCACAGTATCGAATATGTCTCTAATAGGCTCGCGAGCTTCGAAGAATCCCCTCGAGTCCTCTCGGATTGCATCGCTTCTGAGCAACACCTCTAGTCATAGAGGCTAGCGGCCTGACTGTCTTGATTTGAAGTAATGGAGCGCATTCGAAACTGATTAGCGCGAAAAACAAGGCCATCACTACAAGTACATACATAGTCAATCAGACATTTGCGTTCGCTCAAGACAGCCAAGATGCCAGCCAAGCAATGCAGGAGGTTTCTTGATTCCTTCAACGTTGCAGCCTGAGGTGACTCTCTCCACTCCCGCAATGGACAATGAGAACTGGAGATTGTTTTCGGTGATGCTGCTGCTGGTGGTCAGCGGCCATTCCTCCGACAGTAGTTGCACTCGAATGTTCTTGTACTGCCTGCAATTCGGAACGACGGATCGTGACTCATCATCACATACCAAGCTGCATCAGAAGAGCGCAGCCGCCAGTCTGGCAATCCAGAGGTTACGCTAACGGCTCTAACTCGCTCGTCTTACGTCGTAAAGCGGCGATCGACAGGTCAGTTGAAATCTCTCGACGTGCTCTTTCATCTGACGACATGAATTTTCATTTGGTAAAACACGCACCACGGATATGGCATTTCGAGATTTTTGCACTAAAATGGCTCAAAATCGTTCGTATGGCATACCTAGTCGAGCGATACTCGACACGTCATTCGAAGACTCATCACGTACTCTTTCGTGTTCTGACGTACAACTGTAAAATTTCAAATACTAAAACACACACCGAAAAACACAACAATTTGTTTTATGACGTAGAAAGGCGTGCGCAACGTTTTGAACGCTCATGATGCGTTCTTTTATGCTCTGTACAATATGTTTGAAAAAGCTTTTGTAAATCTGTTGTCACATTTTTAGCGGCGGGCTTTGAGAGAATAATCTGCGCGCTCTAAAAGCCAAACCCCGGGCGAAATCTATATTTCTGTGCAATACCCTCTTGCGAAGGCGGAGCTCGTGCAGAATACGGGCGACGAGATCTCGCACTCTACACAAAGAACACAACTCTTCACAATGTCTATAAGAATAGAAACTCAGGTTTTTAATACCCGAGCTTGTTGCAGACATCAAAAGCGCGTCCTTACAGTAAGCTCGTCGCCGTCAAAGACAGGAAGAGTGAATGCGCTGCGTTGCGCGCCGATGCGCGCACCAAACTAGGCCATCTTGTTTCTCCGGGCAGTCATCACCGGGAATGCATTTCGCCCTCGCCGAAATGCAGGATGCAGTGTCTGCAAGTGGTATAGCAAGAGGGCACCACTTCAGTGCCAGGGTACGGTGTCCACTTGGCCAGTTGGAAGTACTCCGGTTCGGGGTGTCGGCCTCTGTCAAACGCGCAGTAGCGGCAGGGGGCCAGCACGAAGGTGTGCATACCGCCTGTGTCCACCTGAATGCAGGACTGAGGGGCATGCGTCCCAGAAAAGCTATTGTGACTGGGAGGGGGGGGGGGGGGGGGGGGGGTGTGCTGCGTGCATAGCACCTACCGCCATAGGAAAAGGCTGGTCTTGGACGATGGCCCACACGTAAACATATTCGTCTGCACAGAGCTGAAGCCTGTTCTTCCTGAAATTCAATGCGACGGGTTCAATTCAAACTAACAAAGATACGACGTATAGAGTGACGGTAGCACACACAGAGCATGTTTGGCTGCCCCGAAGCGCAAAATATCATGTCACTTTCCAGTGGCGCTAAGCTTGGCCAGACTCAGTCAGACGTTCTGACACAGTAAATTGGCGTCGCAGCATAGTCGAACGGTCACTGGAGCACAGCTACAATGTGTGTAGAGTTCAATTCCACCACCGGCATGCCAATTTACTACTGGTACCAATGCTAACGTGAACTTGCATAGCTCTGGCGAACGCTAGGGTTAGCTGCCCCTGCCCACATTGGTTCTGAGTGACTAGTACTACGATCGATTAAACTCATGATAAATTACTGAACCATCAACATTGTAACACCTGTGTCTCAGGTGGCCCGGGCCGTGGGGACGCGTTGCCTCATTCGGTCCTCCGCTCTCTTGTGAAGGGTGGGGAAGGAAGTAGGCTTCCGAAAAAACGTCATAATTCCGATCGAGGCAGGGTTGGGGAACGGAGGCGTCAGTCGATCGACTGTGACGTATGGACCGCGCGATGCTCGGCTGACAGAAGCCGAAAACAGTTGACCATGACAGTATGAAGGCTCGCATGACGCACTGTAAGTGCGTGTGTCTGTTAGCGGCAAACGACGCGAATGTCCACAGCCAAGGCGAAATCGCGTGAAGAATTCCAATGTGAAGAATGGTGAGCATGGAGCGTATTCGGAGGCAGCAAACGGCAAGGTCATTCGCCCCACTTATGCAAGCATCGCTTTGCAGTATTTGTCGCCAGTCGCACGATAGAAAAGACTGTGTGTAGTCCGGTGCTGTAAGTTGTTGACGACAACCACCCTCGAACCTCAGAACAGACTTGGCTGATGGAGTTGTGAAACCTCGAACAATACAAGGTTCTGGGGTATATCGGCAACGGACGAACGAGGGGCTCTCGCTTCAACACGCCAACACGACGACGACGACGACGACGACGGCGACGACGACGACGACGACGACGACGACGACGACGACGACGACGACGACGACGGCGATGACGACGACTACGACGACGCGTGCTTGAGGCAACTTCTGGCTGTCGGAAGAACCGCACTGATACAGAAGACATCGACAATTTCAACCGTAGGATAGTCTCAACCTACATCTCAATTCCTGTAGCAGTTGATGCGCGTCCAGTGCATCAGTCGAGTCGAGAGTGCTTGTTGCCGACTAACCACGATTCGGGCATTGATGGATTGCTACTACTGCTACTGCTGTGATGAGTTGCTGGCTCTATTCGCCCGCTATAGCGGAATAGAAATCTAAACCAAGCGACAAATGAGTAGTGCGAGTGCACGCCATTTGGCATATAAATCGGCAGTTGGCCGAAATTGACTCGAGATACATATAATTGTATCACGACCACGAGTAGGTATGGTACACTGCGCTTTACACACTTCTAGTGTGTTCGTTTCTTGTCCAACTGGCACTGCTTTTGACCAGAACGTAACAGAACCTCGTAAGGCCTTTGGCAGCAAGAGACAGAGACGTCCACGATTCGCGGCCAAGCAACAACGCATCAAGAGAAATGAGCATAGGCACTCACAGGTATGTATGTAGGGTACCATTTCTTCTCCGCTGGCCTTTGCTGGGCCGATTAGCCGTAGCTCGGCGCTTGCTTGACCGCACCGGCGTAGACTTCGTCTTTCGCACACGCACGCAGCATCTTCGACTGAGAGTCTTAGCTATGTATGTACAGGGTAGGGCCGCTGTACAACAAAGAATTGTCCGTCTCGCATCGCATCGCATCGGTCGGCTGACGCCAGATGCATAGAATGCACAATATATAGCCGCATGATTTGTCTGTCTGAGGTGGTATTCGCGCGGGGTCCATGTTTCTCGTATCTACCCAAGTCGAACTAAATAGCCTTAGGGTGCCGGTCGTTTGTTGAATTCGTTCTGCTCTCTACTCACCCATTTGTTGCCCTTTGGGTGATGCGCCTGAATGCAGGATACTGCTGGCTGGCTCCGAGTGTGCGTGTACAGTTTGAGGTACACATGACTTACATGTGTGGTTGCGGTGCCTACAATATAAACGCTGCCCTTTGCATGCGTGGTGGGTGCGGCCGTCTACGCGCTCTCCACTGTTTTCTATAGCACAGGCCGATATAAGTGGTTGAGGGAGAGCTGATAGGCGATCACTAGCGGGCCCAGAGGGGGGGGGGGCGGCCCCGCCCCCCATTGGGCCCGACCTTAGGGAAAAATTTTCCTTGTGAAAGGCGGGTATATGCAAAAATTTTCGCCTGCGGCGCAATTATACGTGAAATTTCCTACATTTAGCTTTAAAATCGGCAAAATTTCGCCTGCGGCACTTATTTTTGACAGATTTTGGTACATTTTCGGCCGAAAATCGCTAAATTTTCGCCTGCGGCGCTTTTTTTGGCCAAAATTTTCGCTCTTGATAAGCCGAAACAGTCATTTTAATGGCAAATTTCTCAGTAAAACGGTTAAAAAATACAACCAGGCAAGTCGTCCGGGGGACGCAGTATACTCCACAAATTTGAACTCCTATGCACGGTTACTCCTCTCCTGTTGTGGCCTCCTAACACTCCCAATTGCAAAAGTAATGCCGAATTCGTCATCTGCATCTCAAAATACCCCAGAATCGACTTACAACACCCCTAACTTCCTATGGACTCTCAGAACCAAAATTCTGCACTTGGGGTACGGTAGCACACAGATTGGTCACAGGTGTGATAAAAGTACATCTAAACGCTAAACGAATGCCAAATTCGTAATCAGCGCCCCCGAAAACCCCGAAATCGAGTATAATATCGCGAAAGTCGACCAGACACCCATTATTCAAATGGACGCGGCAGGGTTACTGTAGCTCTGCAAATTTGCCAAAAACACTTTTCTGGACCATATTTCAACGTGGAATCGTTTGAAACCACTTTTGAACCGATTCGGCAAGGCAACGCATTCGAGCGCTACAGACGCTGAAACGCGAAAAGCGCAATTTTTGACCCCGGAGTCAAAAAAGTTCCACCAAGATAACTTTTTGTGTCTCAACCGATTTTCTACGTTCATGGCTCATTCGATAGAGGACATCTGGGAAGGAGCACCAAAAGCGGTCTCGCGGCTCTAGCTGATACCTACCGCGCACAGCAAACCGTCAAAGTCGGAAAATAGCGAAAAATCGCGAATTTTTCAAATTTGGCGCCAAAATGGGTCCCGCAGCGATCCAATTCTTTTTTCCGTGTTCGGCACTAGCGAGTACTACAGCATGTACTTGAACATGAACTACAACATGAAGACAGGAAAGTGAGCCTCTTCACGACTGAAGCAAACGTGTTGGAATCACTCCTATAGGCCACACTAGCGACGACTGCCTATACCGTATCTTCTATGCTCGCTGCCTATAACATAACGAAAAGCGCGGCCGCTTAAATTCAAATTAACGACAAAGGTGCGGAAATAAGTTTACGGTAACACGCTGGATCAAACAAGAAAATCACGCGAAGACGCGGCACCTGTCTTGGTTGATTGAATCGCGCTCGTCAGCCGAGAATCGTTTGCAGCTCTGCTTGCCCATTCCGAATTCGTCGTTCGGAAACCGGCGCGATGTCTTTCCAATTGGCTAGTCACGACGACGACGACGATCACAGTTTCGGGCAGCGGCCTCCGCCGCTGGCCGTCTACGTCCGTCGAATTCTCGATCGCTATTCGGACGGCCAGATTCTCAAGGTTCTGTAGAGAGTGGGGGCGATTCTCTCTTTAGCATGCTGGTTCTCGAGTTGATTGCTTACGGCTTCAGGAGCTGCTGCAGAACGCCGAAGACGCCCAGGCCAGCGAGCTGCAACTCGTGCTGGATAGGCGCCAATTCGGCAGCGGCACGCTCTTCAACGAGCGTCTCAGTTGTTGTCAGGGCGCCGCCCTGCTGGCCTACAACGACGCCCAGTTCACGGCCGTCGACTGGGAGAACATTCAGCGGACGGAGATGAGCGAGAAGCAGAACGAGCCGCGCAAGATCGGTCGCTTCGGAATCGGCTTCAACGCCGTCTACCACTTGACGGGTCGGCTGACGATTGTTCTAACTACCTGCGGATGCTCTGAGTCAAATCGTGGAATTTCCATAACCCGATTCGTGTGCATCTTAGTGCCATTGCATCCACGATTGCAGACTTCCCATGGATCGTGAGCGACCGCACCGTCGCCGTACTGGATCCAAGAGAAACTGGCATTTTCCGTCACGCAACGCAGCGGCCTCTGGCAGGCTATCGGTGGAAGCTGGACAACCCAAAACACAGACAAGAAATGACAGAACTGAAAGATCAGTTCGCACCCTTCGATTTTGGCGGATTCGTCCCTGCCCAGGGCGGCTGTTTCAAAGGTCGGCTATCCCTTCGGTGCCTGAGGTATTGATCTTGGCCTATGACTGAGTGAAAAGGCAAGTGAACGAGTGATTGAAACACCAAAGGTGGTGCGACACCAAATTCACTCATACGGCGGTTGCACTTGATCTCTCAATGAAATACGTTAGGCATGGTGCTTCATGCACAGCGCCGCCACACCCCACCCGTCCCCCCCCCCTTCTTTTTATCGCGGGCGGCGGGCACGAAAGGATCGTCGGCGCGGCAGCGCCGCGCAAAATGGATTGAGACGGCTGCGGCGCCGGCGCAAAGACTGTGTTTTGCTTTGTTTGTCTTCGCCGCAGACGAGAAGGCAACCGCCCACAGTGAAATCCAACGTATTCGTCAACGTAAAACGGTCACTTTGAGCACGCAGAGAAGACACCGGTCGCAGCGTGACAGCCTGCCGATTCGTAGGTAGCACTTACGTTTGATGTATGGTGATGTATTCAGCATGTGGGTCGTCGGTGGATTTGTTGGAAGGTCTTCTCTTGGGCCTTGTTACATTGGTTCAGAAGAGAGAGAGAGTAGGTGGTCAGAGTAGAGAAAGAGTTAGACAGCGAAAGTCCAGGATTTGAACGCGCCTAATGAACGGAGATTTGAACGCGCCTAATGGTGCCAACGGATATGTCATCAAATATGTCTTTAGGAACATGATGCGTCAGGCGGAGCGCCGCCATCTCAAAAGCTATAGGTGGATGCTGGGCGCTGGATTTATGTTCTTGTTGGAGTGCGCTCTCGTCAATTCTGTCATAGCATACAAAGAATTCCATCCCAATTTTACCAATGTCAAAGCCAAATCGATTTTGAAGGCACAACTGGCCCAATTTTGCCACACTCTCCGGAACCCAATCTTGCCACAGCCGGGACTCTCTTCAACCATACCGCAACTGTGCTGCGACCCACGCCGCCAAGTGGTCCCACTTCTGGAGCTGAATGACATTCTGTCCTTCCGCAAGAAGTTCCACATGGGACACTTTCCCGGGCAGGTCAACCGCGAACGAAGACAGCGATGCGTGATGCACTTCAGACAGCAGACATACAACAACACTAGAACCACATATTTCTGCAAAACCTGCGGACTTTTCCTACACATAGGCTGCTTTGAGCGATTCCATACAACGCGGGACGTGCGGAAATTCCTAGTGTAACACGGCTCCGAAAACTGGTCGTATGCTCGTGTTTCGTGTTCGGGACCGTTCGTGTGTTGGGAACGATCTTTCGTGATCGCACGGTTCAGTTACTCCATCCTTGCACATCAAACACCAAGACGTTCGCAATGAACAAAGACCTACGCTAAGACATCAAGAGCACAGCCGGATGTCAGTGGAAGCACAGTCACTCGATCAGCCACCAACGTGAACCGCTCAGGTTGATGAGTCTCCAGTGTCGGTCCACCTGGACCGATCAGGCACCGAAGGGCTACGTAGCAAAGTGCGCGTTACATCAATGAGTAGCCAAAGTCTAGAATGTTCAACGCCGTGGGCGCAAGGAGAGAACATTTTCCAATTCAGGAACACTGTTTCGCTTCCCACTGCGCCTGGAAGCCACTCCTGAGAGTCTGTCGAGCGTCGCCTATTCCGTGGCTCGTCTGGAAGAGCTGTTCCGCGCCTTCGAGGCCGACGCCCATCGAGTCCTGCTCTTCCTCACGAACGTGAAGCAACTCTCGCTCCACGAGCGCTCCTCAAGCGGCGAATTGAAGCTACTGTACCGTGTCACGAAGAAGAATTCGATTGGAGACAGACTTGCGCTCCCGCAGCCACCCCTGAGCAGCGAAACCGAATTCAGCTTTCCTGAAGTCGCGATCTTCTCCACTTCTGCTGGAACCGGCAAGTATGTACTGAATTTGGACATAGGCTCCACCTGTGAGTGGCAGCCACTCACGCTGTCTTGTAAAACAGCTCAGCTTCTGTAAAACCGCAGCGAACCAAGGAACCGTCGCACATTCAGGGAGCGCAGCGTGGAAGAAACCTGGGCCACCGCTCACTACATTCCCAACCGAATCGAGCCGCCTCTGTTGGCGTGCATTGCCCAAGAGTTGAATCTACTGCCTTGGGTGGGCGTGGCCTTTCGCTGCTCCCCCTCGCCGTCGTCGTCGTCGGGGCGAGACGACGGCGGCCACATCTCCTGCTTCTTGCCGCTGCCGGCCCAGGCCGACGAAAGCGTGACCGGCCTGCCCTTCCAAGTCCACGGCTACTACTGCCTCACGGACAGTCGCAGGAGCGTCCTCTGGAAGAATGGTCGGCGATGACGCCAAAGGTCCTTCTCGTCTTAGTGCTTCCATTGCAATCTTCCACCACGTGTGTTCAGAGGACAGAAGGAACGACGATCGACCAATCTGGAACCAGTTTCTCGCACTAGAGTTGACGCCACTGGTCTGGCTGCACGCCATGAGGAGAATTCGCGACGGCCGCCAGCCGCCGCGTGAGGCCAGCCGACTGCTGCTCGCGTTTTGGCCTTGCGAGGCCCATGCCCACTTCATTTGGCAAGGCGTCACCGCTCGCATCTACGACGTGGCAAAGAACGAGAAGGTTAGAGGCGCTAATGACTGTGCTCACAGGATACGTACGTACCAGTCCATCGTCCATGACACAGCGATTTGTCTTCTGCAGCTGTTGTGGGTGGACGTCGCCGGCAAGTTCGTCTCCCCACAAGAGGCGCTCTTTCTGGACAGCAGCAGCGGCTGTGTGGGTTTTCGCCCCGTTCTCGACAAGCTGTTCTCCACTGCCCGACTAGGCGTGGTCGACGTGACTGGGTTCGACTTCGTGGCCGAACACTTCGAGCGACTGGCGAAGCTGCCCGTGCAGCGGGTCTCTCCCGCCTTCGTCTGCAAGCTGCTGCACGACGCGCCCCACCTGCTAGACCGCTTCGCCTTCGACGAGAAAGTGGAGCTGCTCAAGTTCCTCTTTGCCCAGGCGCCGGACATCTACTGCCACTTGAACGGCGTCCCACTTCTGCCGCTGGCCGATGGACGCTTCGCCAAATTCACAACCTATGGAGAGGACTTTGTCTTCTTGGAGTCGACCGGCCATCCCAGAAGTCTGCTCCCTGGAACCGACCACAGATTCGTGCACCCCTTCTGCGCTGCCATCTTCAAGGACGCTAGCGCCTACCAGTGCCGTGAGTTGTTCTGAAGCGCGTGAAGTAACACAAAGGGGCACACATGTCCCTCTCTAGCTTTGCAGTATATGTATGTAGCTCTCATACCTGTAACGCGCCACCTCGGGGGGGGGGGGGTATTCCGGATTTTACGGGGGGGGGGGGGGGGGGGGGAGGTTTCCAAAACCGAGGAGGGGGGGGGGGGGGTCAAAATCACCAAATTTTGGCATAAAGTAAGGAAATTTTGCAAAAATAGGGTAAAAAGTGCCAAAAATCGCTTAATTTTGATGGAAAACAGCCTAAATATAGCGCCGCAGGCGAAAATTTGGCCATATTTAAGCGCCGCAGGCGAAAATTTTCGCAATTTTTTGGGGAGGGGGGTCTTTCAGGCTGGGTATGGGGGGGGGGGGGTAGGGGGGGGGGGGGGGGGGGGGGGGGGGAGACCCCCTCCGGCCAGGGGGGGGGGGCCCCCACCCCCCCCCCCCCCCCCCACCCCCAGCGTTACAGGTACGGTGGCTCTACACTATGCTACCTGCCTTCTGTATTGTATAATATCCGAAGTCACTTCTTTGCAGACATCGGTCAAATCCAAGTGATCAACAGCAGTTACTTTCCACGACTGCTGCACGAGTCGATGGAAAGCGGCAAGTGGGTCGCTCAAGAGCAGCTGAGAAGGTGGACTTAGTGCTAGCACAGCACTCCAAGCGTTCCATTCCAAGTTGGCACTGCCCTTCTTTCACCCTTGTGCTCATTCAGTCTCTGGCGGTACATCAACCAGAACTACCGAGACCCCGCGTCGTTGGCGCAATTCGAGCGGCTGCCCAAGAAAATAGTGCCCTTATTCGGAGGCGGCTATGGCCATCTGGACCGCTCGCTTCGGCGTCTGTCGGCCAAGAGCTTTGGTCAGGCGGCCATCGTGCGCCACTTGCGCCAATACTTCCGTTTGGAGATCGTGGCCGACGAGGGATGTGTTGTGTAAACGATAAGTTA
>JASAMZ010010699.1:0-10828 GCA_030248115.1 Linhomoeus sp. GSCO2_2
AGCGTGTCTCAAAACGGCGCTCTTATACTCTCAGTTGGCGTCTATTCAGCGGACTACGGTGGTCTAGCACGTCCGCACGATCGATATGCCCCGTAAGTACCGTAACATTGCAAATAGAGATAATTTGCCGAAAAATTTCAAACTTCAAACGTTACACCCACACTCATTTTGAAATTAGCAACAGCAAATCTCGTCGGATCCGTAATCGGCGACATCGACTCTACCTGACGCCATCTGTCACATGTTCTACTTCGGCAGGACAAAAAAGTTCGCGGACTACACATCGTCATCTGTATATATGTTACACCCACTTTGCGCAATCCACCCAGAATGCGCAATATTGCGCAGTCTGGGTGGTCGTTACCCAGAATCCACCATATGGCGGAGTTTGGGTAGCCAGCACCCAGAATGCGCAATAGACATGAGTCGCAAGCGCTTTAGCAGGGAAGGGGCACAGCCGGCCTGAGCAGGCGGTGAAGTAGATGGAGGAGTGTTCACCCCACCCACTGTTTGCACTAAAACTCGGTCGGCGTCGCGCCTGGCGGGTCGAAAACTGAGGCTTAGCGCGACCACCAACTTCAGGGCGCGCTCCGCGCGCCCTGAAGTCGGTCACCGGTCGCGTTAAGCCTAAGCTTCGACCCGCCAGACTGCGACGCCGACTGACTCTTGTGCACTGTGGGCGCAGGGCGAGCCTAAGCATAGCCTGAACTGGAAGGAATATACCAACTGTGTCAAATATTTACACACAAAAGCAAGAAACCATCTACTATTGCGTAGTCTGGGTAGTGGCCACCCAGAATGCGCCATATTGCGCAGTTTGGGTGGCCACCACCCAGAAGGCGCCATATGGCGCCTTCTGGGTGGTTGCGCATTTTGGGTGTGACATATATACACATCGCCGCGCTGAGGCGCGGCGAAATAAAAAATAAGTAAAAAGATTAGATTGAATCTATTGTTGTAGCTATCTGGTTTTTGTATACTGTAGGTTAAGCAAAGCACACACAAGCCAATGGTTTGGTGCGTATCATCAAAGGGTAGAATGTGTTGGGGCGCCTATGTATATGGGTTAGCTTGCTGTCGTAATTTGTGTATCAGGGCACAGCAACGAAGAGACAACCGGGCAAGCCGGTAGGTACACACACCCGTCAGACCCTACCTATTTATGACTGCCACAATTGATTGAAGCTTCTCCTTTCTAAGCCGTGGTGAAGGGGACGACGACCGCCCACACCGCTGGTACGACATTTGAGCCTCCGTTACTGCGCGTGTGTGTGTGTGTTTGCGTAGCTATGCATATAGGCATACAGGTGTCGCGTCGCCACGGGGCGAGAAGCGGAAGGGCCCAACGTGCGAGGCCAGTGGTATCAAACTAATGAACAAATTGAAACTGGCGCCCACCTTTCATTCCTATGTATGTACCTACTTACTGTACTAGGGTACCTTCCCCTCCATGGGACTATTGCCACGCCTGGAAGTAGGCGCCTGACGACTAACAAAGGAGTAGTGGCCATCCGCGTTTCGCAAATCGCAACCATTCGCAAAGAAACGATGGCTTGTCTCAATTGGCTGCTGAGGTCGGATCGTGTTGTTGTTGATGCTGGCTTGTTGTGAATTGAATAGCTTCGGCTCGTCAGTCACTTGATAGTTCTAGGACGCTACTGGCCGCTAGTGTCGCTTACGGATGTGTGTTGCTGCTCGGTCCTCGAAGGATGTCTCTTCCGCCACTTCCCAACTTCCGGCGTCGCCACCCTAACGAGGTCGCTCTTTCACTGCGATTGCAAGACGTGCAGTTCATCACTGGCTACACACGACATTCTTTCAACAGAGCGCATCGATCGCCGCCGACCAAACCAGATGGATCGTTCTTATCACGCCTACTCACGACCGGCTATCGCGGAAGGCGGATCTCACGCGGCTGTCTCAGACTTTGAGACTGGTCTCCCGCTTGTTCTGGATCGTTGTGGAGGTTGGACAGAGCTTACCACACGTTCCTACTAGCACTTAGCATTGCATAATGCATATGCTTGTTAGGATGCCCCACGTCTGAACCCAGTCATTCAAAGATTACTCGGCCGATCGGGCATGCCTCACGTCTACCTAACCTCTCCGAAAGAGGCGGGATTCAGTGGTAGGCTCATTCTTTTGGTTGTGATCAACAGTATCAAACCAGCCATCACCAATGTGTACCTTCTTTCATGCGTTGGTATGTCGGCCAGAAATCGTGGACTGCGGTGGCTACTAGAGGAAACGCCGAATGAGAAATGGCCAGTGGACGGCGACGTCGATGTCGTCGTCTACTTCGCCGACGACGACAACGTGTATGACACGCGACTGTTCGATCTCCACGCCAGAAACGTCCGCTCTGTGGGCGTCTGGCCTGTAGGTGGGCTGGCTTTGATTTAATTACGTTTGTTAATCCATTGACGAGCGCTCCATGCTTGGATTTTAGTCAAAATATTTCAGCGTTCCATCTTCTTCACTGGCGGATTTTGGGAGGTTGACCCAGTACAAGCTTGACTGACTGACCGTACATTTTGACCGGCCAAGGTTGACAAAACTAACAATTAGTAAATCTGGTCAAAATATGTCTCGACTGTCGAGATACGGCACGCTTTCCATGTATCAGTTTGACCGTCAATTGTGACTGTCAAAATATTGCCCACAAAATACAAAGGCCGGCGTTCCATCAGCGTTCCAAAATTGGGAGTAGTGGCGGGACGCTCGTCACTGGGTTAATTCCTTGTTTAATTTATTTAGTTAATTTATTTACTGATTTATTTATTTAATTACATTAATTTGTTTGAATTTGACTTTTCGTTCTGCCCCACTCCTCCGTGTGAAGCTGCTCTCTGTAGAATTTATCCGTCCCCTTCCCTCTCTGCAGGGCTGGTGGGCGGCGTCAGAGTGGAGTCTCCAGTGGTCCACTCCAACGGCAGTGTCGTCGGCTTCAACGTCTCATACGCCAAGAATCGCGCTTTCGCCGTCGACATGGCGGGGTAACTGACTTGCCAGTACAAAGTACGGTATCACAGTTTGCACACGCACATGCAAAACCCCATTACAGATTCGCAGTCAACCTGAATGTGCTCAAAAGGGCGGGCGAGAAGGCGCGATTCGTCAAAAGTTGCCCTTCGGGATACGCCGAGAGTTGCTTCCTCAGAAATCTCAACGTCACCCTGAAGGATCTCCAAGCGTTCGGGTGCAAACTGAGTGCAAACAGCGCCGCCATGCGACCGGAAGTGCTGGTTTGGCACACCCGCACCGTTGCCTATGTGAACGCCAGCTCCAGTGATCTGGGATTCGAGATATGATGGCTCACTCACGGTCTGTACACCTGTGATCTCAGCTGGCTCGTCCGGTCTCAAAGTCTATGAAAAGGCTACACAGGTTTTGCCAAATCAATAAGTGAAAGGAGGTGAAGGTAAATATGGCTGGTGGCGTTTCGATGCCGTACCTTCTTGAATTTGAATCAAATATCCACCGTACACAATGCTGCTACTACAGTGTTACTGTAGCATGCCGTTTGAAATGGCATCCCTTCGAGTCGTTGTTTGTATCGACCGCATTCCGAGACGCAGGCTGCTTATTTCTGATCAATGTGTGTGTCTCGGCATGGAAGGAACTCTTACGATAGCACAGTTGCAGTGCGCCCGTCGTAATGCTCAACTCTGTATAGGCGTAATGCGTGTGCGTAGTTACCTTATGGCGCACCATAGAGTTTCGAATGCGTAAAATTGATTCCACTGCGAAGTCGGGACAATTCAAAATTCAAAATCAAGTCAGCTGTTGATCTAAGCGAAACTCATTCGAGAGCGAAGGGCTGAACGCCGCTATCTCTTGAGATTTCAATTTCCACGGTCCAGCGCAATTAGCTATCTGCCTTTGGCGCAAAAGTTGAAGTTTGGATCGTTTTAGCCTCGAATTTCTGCAAAATGGCTCTAGACGAAGAAATACCGGCCAATTCTTCCAACTCAAACGAGGGCCATGCTAGCAGAGCGGAGGAATTTATCAAAGTTTGTGTGATTTACGGGCCAAAAACTTACCATTTTTGCGTGATTTCGAACAATTTCGCAGGTGGCCGTCAGAGTCCGGCCCTTCGACAGTCACATCGACCCTTTGAATCGGAACTGCGTGCAGACAATTAGGACGAATTCCATTTCTCTGGCCAAATCGCACTGCAGAGGGGAACAACAGGATTCGCAGACGTTTGACTTCGATCACGTCTTCGCGCACGACACCACACAGGTTCTTTGCTAATTGATGTCAACAATTTTTGTTGAATTTGGTCAGTCTGGTTGAATTAGCGCTTGGTTGCAGGAGTTCGTGTTCAGCGCCATCGGCAAGCGCATCATCGAGGGCTGCGTTGACGGCTACAACGGCACCATCTTCGCCTAGTCAGTAGAGTAATAGCAGCGCTCGTGTTTCGGTTTTTGAGTGGGAAAGTGATAGATGAGCAACTTGCGTCCGTCATTCTCAAGCTTGGGATCATGTGCAAGTTGTGTAAAGAAAAGTGAGACCCCTAGCTTTCCAGCCCCTGTTCTCGAGCGTCTCCGGCCTGAACGCGCTTAGAATTGTACCTGAGATACTACAGGGTATTCTTGACAAACTGTGCAAATTTTATACAATTTGATACAACACAACGATGATGGGTGAATAGCGTCGTTTTGCGCAACACCATGTCGAAAATCGGGCGCGACGCTTTTCAACCGGGGAGGAGGACGCCATCGAGGACAACCACCATCGCCATCTCCACCTCGGTTGAAAAGCATAGGTGCGATTGGGGGGGGGGGGGATAGGGGGGGGGGGGGGCCCCCCCTCCCCCCCCCCCCCCCTCTAGCCTTGGTCATCCGGACGGGATTTCCGGATACCCCCCCCCCCCCCTAGAAATTTTTCCGCAGACCCCCCCCCCCCCCCCGTTTACCCAGAGGAAACCTGAAAAACTAAGGAAGTTTTTCCAAAATCAGTTCAAAATTGGTCAGAATTTTTGCCTGCGGCACTATTTTTGTGTATTTTTGGCCTCGCGCCATAATAGAGCAAAAATAGCGTATTTTAAGCACTTTTTCGGTAAATTTGTCCACTCCCCCCCCCCCCCCCATTTTGAGCCGATCAGGAAACGGATTCCTGATCCGGAGACCCCCCCCCCCCCCAAACCCCAAAGACCCCCCCCCCCCCCCCCCTGGCCCAATTCTGGATCGCACCTATGTTGAAAAGCGTCGCACCCTATTTTCGACATGGTGTTGCGCAAAACGGCACTAATCACCACTCGTTGTATCAAATTGTATGAAATTTGCACAGTTTGTCAAGAACACCCTGTAATATCTCAGGTACAATTCTAAGCGCGATCAGGCCAGCGACGCTCGAGAACGGGGGCTGGAAAGCTAGGGGTCTCAGTTTTTTAACGCACCCTGTACTTGGCTAAATACATGAAGCCAAACTTGAGAATGACGGTCGCAGAGTTAAGTTAGTTTCTCACTCATCTTATACGTACATCTTAGTTTCTCACTCATGGTCTGCCCCATCCCATGGTATTCCGTGTCGGATCATCATTGCATGTGCTTTCATTCAGCGGTCAGACGGGCAGTGGGAAGACGTACACGATGCTGGGACCTCTGCAGGACGAGAGCAGTGGGAAGGTGGAGGAGGAGAGGAGGGGACTCATCCCAAGGGGATTGGAGTACCTATTCGTTCTCATGGACAGGAGACGAGAATTGGTGGGTGTCTATTCCTGAAAATAGAGTTGACAACAGATATTTGCGATGGACTTTTTTGCCTTCATTATTGGTAGAAGATAATTCGTGCGATCGCTCGTCAGCTGGGGTTTCGGGTTTAGCCGTGTTTTGGGGGGATTTCGGGGGCCAGAAATCGAGTTCGAAGATTGTTCCAAAAAGCAGTGTAAAACACTCAACAAACGTCAATAACGTCTCATTTTGCTCTATTTTGGCAAAGATGCTGAAAGTGACGCATAACGGTGAAAACTACGCCGCAGGCGAGCATTTTGACCATTTTCAGGCGTATTTTCTGAAGACTTCCTAATTATTGCTTCATTGTCGGTCAGCGGGTGGAGATTCGGCAGCAAGAATAAGGATCTTCCAAAAAAAACCAATCGTACCTATGTCTCTTCCATTCCACAGGCGGGCGAGGACAGTCTGACCTTCCTGTGTCGAGTCTCCTTCTTCGAGCTGTAACAGGAGCAGTTGTTCGACCTTCTGGACCCCACCTCCCCCCGACTGGTGCTGAGGGAGACCGTCAAGCAGTGCGCTCTCATTCAGGGCGCCAAGGAAATCCAAGTCAACAACCTCAACGACGTCTATGCGGTGAGAAGTAGAGATGTAAAAAAAATTTTTTTTAAACCCATATTTTGTTTGCCAAATAATTTTTTTATTTCAAAAGTACTAGGTCCGTGTACCAAAGCCTACCATAGGGTGCTACAGTGTTGTACGATATGCAAGCAAGGTACTCTCAGCCTCTACATTGCACGGCAGAGTGGTTTAGATGGTGTACAGCGATATTTTAACCAAAACTGACAACAAAATGTGACAACCATCTTCACTTCTGACACTCTGAGCTGCCCGCAGGGTGAAAACTGGTGCATTTTTGGTCTTCATGATGTAATTCTGCGCTTAATAATGAACTGTCATGTTCAAGTTAGCTAAATTGTGGAAGATTTTGCTACCAACATGGTAACTTCTACCCACAATCCAGAACAAAAGTTTTTTCAATTGAAAAAAAGTCGGCCGACTTTTTTTTTGATAAAAAACTTTTTTTTTCAAAAAAATTCGTGAAAAAACTTTACATCTCTAGTGAGAAGTGTGAAGTGGCGCGCTTGCAGTGGTGCAGAGGGTTGCTTCCCGCCCCACAGGGTGCCTGCGGCGCTAACAAGTTTCAAAGATTTCGTCTGTACCTTCAATTGAGAGAATGCTTACGCTTTCTTCGGAAGAGTGCGGACTTTTGGCGCATATTCGGCAGGAATTTTTGCTTTTGTGTCCCTTGCCGGTTAGACAGTGCTCTGGAATGAATGGGGGGGGGGGGAGGGTTCAGCGACCGAGTTCTACGCACTTGCAATATCGTCGTTGGTGTCTCAGGTGCTGGAGTTGGGTCGGAGCAATCGGCGTGTCGCTTCCACGGCCATGAATCGCGAGAGCTCGCGCAGTCACGCCATATTCATTCTCACCATCGAGTCTGAGGTGACTTCATTCTAATTGCAGCGGTCTACTGCACTGTTCATCGTCACACTGCATTCAGGAGCACGTGAACGGCATCAGCAATCGCAAGGTTTCGCAGTTGAATCTGGTGGATTTGGCGGGGAGCGAGCGACAGAAGGACGCGCAGACCGCTGACACGCAGTTGAAAGTGGGGGCAATTGTTGCACAAATTTGCGCCAAATTTGAATTTTCCACTTTTCAAATTTGCTCTCAGGAAGCGGCTTGCATCAACACTTCTCTGATGGTCTTGGGGAGAGTCATAAACGCCTTGGTGGCAAATGCCCGTTTGGAGACCATAGGAAAGGTCAAAAGATGGGTGCCCTACCGGGAGTCTGTCCTCACGAAACTCTTGAAAGTTTGTTTAAATTTGGTTTTGTGGTTAGATTGAGTAAAATTGTAATTTGACTACTTTTCGCAGGACTCGCTGGGTGGCAACGCACGCACCTGCATCGTGGCCAACATACACCCCAGCGTCAGGCGAGTTTTCATTTCAGAATTGCACTCTGAACGACTAAGGAATGATTGGTGGGCGCGAATGTTGCCCGTGACGTCTATTTGACAATTTGATTCTAGAAGTGCGTGTAGTCTTCCTGGCGCGCTGTAGAATCTACCCGGTCTGAGCACGTTTCTGCAGGGGCTCCTGCACGTATGCGTTTCTGCAGGGGCTCCTGCACGTATGCGTGCCTTTTCACAGGTGTTTCGGCGAGACCTACTCGACGCTGCAGTTCGCCAAGAGTGCCAAGCAGATCCGCAATCGGGCCGTCGTCAACGAGGACGTCACTGGGGCCAACGTCGAAGCGCTTCAGGTGCGTGGCTACTTCCAGTAAACGATCAACAAGCTGTTTTAAAAAAGTTGAGTTGTTTTATTAATACAGAGTGGTTTGTGAGTGTTTTAAAGTGGAAGAGTAAAAGAGTGGATACTTTTGTAAAGTATTTCGAAGCCTTTCCGATATAACGCGCGCCCGCCCGGAGTCCACTAGTCATGCGCTACTTCTGACACGCTCCTTTCTGAGGGGTTCTTGCAGGGCAACATTGGGATCGCCCGGGAGCAAGACACACGCATTTCTGAGCGGTTGTTGCAAGGCAACATTGGGATCGCCCGGGATTAATTTTTTTAGCAGACAAAGTTGTTCGTAAGACAAGGGTTTAAAAAAACAAAAGTATTTCTTTAGGAATGACCATTCAACGACTGCCTCAACGCAAGCTTTCAAACGGTTGAACGAATGCCGCTCTACAACGTAAGACGAGCGAGTTAGGGCCGATTTGCTGTTTGAACCTTTGGGTTACTGTAGCTCGCGAAATTCTAACTTTCGAATATCGACTTCTCTTAGCGGAATGATCAGTGTGCCGAAACATATTCAACAAACTCAAGGTCGTCTCTCTACGACGGAAGACGAGCAAGTTAGAGAAGTTTTGCGTTTTGAACTTTTGGGTTACTGTAGCTCGCGATATTCAAACTTTTGAGTTTCGACCAATGATCAGTGAGTCAAGAGCTATCCAGCAACTCAAGATCGTCTCTCTACGACGCATGCTGAGCGAGTTAGAGCGATTTCTATGCTAGAAACGCGATAATGTCGCTTTTCGTGTTGCGTGTTTGCGTAATTAACAAAATTTTTACGCCAAGTGAGAGAGCACGTCGAGACGTTTTAGTTTAACCTATCGCACGCCGTTCTACGACGTAATACGAGCGTGTTAGAGCCGTTTTGCGTTTTGGACCTTCGGGTTACTGTAGCCCGCGCCATTCAAACTTTTGAATTTCGACTTCTCTTAACGGAATTATCAGTGTGCCGAAACCTACTCAACGAACTCAAGATCGTCTCTCTATGACGGAAGACGAGCGAGTTAGAGCAGTTTTGCGTTTTAAACCTTTGGGTTACTGTAGCTCCCGAAATTCAAACTTTTGAGTTTCGACCAATAGAAGAACAAATGATCAGTGAGTCGAGAGCTATCCAACCAATCCAAGATCGTCTCCGTACGACGCACGCTGAGCGAGTTAGAGCGATTTCTGCGTTAAAAACGCGAGAATGTCGCTTTTAGCGGTGCGTGTTTGCGTAATTAAGAAAATGTTTACTGCCAAACGAAAGAGCACGTCGAGACCTTTTAGTTGACCTATCGCACGCCGCTCTACGACGTAAGACGAGCGAGTTAGAGCCGTTTTCAGTTTGAACCTTCGGGTTACTGTAGCGCGCGCAATTAAAATTGAATTTCGAAGTCGATTATCGACATTAACAGTAAGTCGAGAGCTATCCATAAAGCCCAAGTTCGCCTTCCTACGACTTTCCAACGCTGAGATCTAAGAGCGTAACCCACGCACGCACGCACGAACGAACGCACGCACGCACGATAAGCTCTCGTAGGGGTTCGCCCGGCTGAGGCCGGGCGAAAAATTGCCCACAAGGCCAACATGTGTGCAGATTTGCTTCCATTATGTAAATCTGCGCTACATAATGTGTCACTATCTTCAAGTATCAGGTAGATTAGCTATATTTTGAACTGTTTTCCTATCACTGTGCTAAGTTACACCCACAGTTCCGAATGAAAATATTTTAATTGAAACAAATCTCCCGACGTTGCAGGCGGAGATCACGCGTCTCAAGTCGCAGTTGCGCGAGGCCCAGATGTCTGCTGTCAGAGGCTCAAGGAGGACCATTGGGGGCGCCACAGCACCTGAAGCCATCGACCTCGATGGGTCCCTCAGAGGAGGGGAAGCTCTGGTGCCCTCTGTGACCACTCTGAAGCTGGGCATGACGCCAGTACAAACGCTCCAGTGCCTCAGCAGCGCCCAGGAAGTCATCGCCAGACTGCAGAGGGAGATCGCCGTGAGTTCAAGTGCCGTCCATTTTGACTTGAATGGCAAAAATTGATTGTGTATCTTTCTCCAGCTGCTGAAGAGTCGTCCTTGAGCTTGACAATCATCTTCAGACTGAGCAATACGTAACTGAACGAAGTACAGGAACGTATTGCTGGCTTTCTGACGCCGCAGAACGCGAATCAGTCGTATTTGCCGCGCATTTAGCCTGATTTTGGCCGAATACTCACGCTCTGTAAAATTTCGCGAAATTCCGAAAATACCGTCCGGCCCGCATTGATTTTGCTGCGCCTACAGTGCGCCGTCCATATAAGACGCGCTGAGAAAGGCGTCTAAGCACGCGCAATCGAACCGAGTTATAGGAGCGTTGTACTGTAGCACGATGGCCACGGACGCCGTCCACCCCTGCGGGGGAGCCCCCGTCCCCCCCCCCCCTGTGTAACGTAGATCAGGCGCGCCTTAAGATTGGGGCGCTAGACAGTCAGCGGTCGAAGCAGCTGCTCGAACGCGTCACTTGCTCAATCGAGATCGAAACCGCCGCGATTGAAGTTTAACGTTCCGGAGATCCGGCGGCGGTGAAAGTCCCAGGTCCCCAGCAGAAATTCGGATCATCGACTTTGAGTGGATTTTTGGGCCGGAAAGCGTGCTTTTAGTGGCAAATTGCCCACTGCAACGTGTTCAGCGTCAAAATTTGTCTAGACGAAGTGTCTTGACCATTTTGAGGGACCGCACCCCGGCCGCGCCGAATTTTTGAATCCTGGGGTCAAATTTTCGCAATTGTGTTTTAGCAGATGCAAGTCGTTAAGCAAGACCTACA
>JASAMZ010010702.1:0-23393 GCA_030248115.1 Linhomoeus sp. GSCO2_2
TATTAATAAAACAACTCAACTTTTTTAAAACAGCTTGTTTCGCTTAAGCGCCCCGGGGCGCTTACGTTGAAATGGGTCCTGAGACGACCTAAATGTTGGCGCCATCTACAGTCCCGTCCGGAAGTTACGTACTAAAACGCGCGTGTTCGTGTTAGCACGCGTGTTCGTGGCTTTGGCAATTTCGTTGTTTCTAAGCGTCGCAGAGTGGAAATAAATGGCTGCAGTGGCAGTTTCAAATGTGTTGGTTAGTTTACACTCGTCATAGTAGCTTATCAAACAGTTTCACGCGGCTATTTCGCGTTCCGAAATCAAGCGCGCGCTGAACACGAACTCGCGAGTTGAACACAAACACGCGTGTTTTGGGGCACTTTGTGTGGGAGCGCGCGCGCTAAACACAAACACGCGCGCTAGCGCGCAAATAGGACGTAACTTCCGGACGGGACTGTAAGCGCCCCGGGGCGCTAAGACGGAAAATGCTCTAAAGTGCTATAGGAGAGTTCTCGTGACCTATTGTGGCTTTCTGTGCATTTATAAGGTTCTCTCAGTGTCCAACCACAACTTCCAGCCCCAAAGACGTCACATACAAGCTTATCGGGCAGTTATGCTGAACTTCAAAACAAAATGAGGCCCTGTAACTCGGTGCGAGCGACCTACACAGCTTCCTTAACCTCTGCCAAACCACATTTATGCGCGATTTGAGCTATTTACAGCTTCTCAGAGCAGTAAAACTCGCCTAACAAAGGTCTGAACTGTGGTGCTATTGTCATATTCCAAGCTTTCTTGTGTGATTTATCCGTCAGACCCGCTATTTTACTGCCGTCATGGGGGAAAACTTTGGCACCACGTAAGCGCCCCGGGGCGCTTATGTGGCAGTGAAAACCTCGTAAGCGCCCCCGGGGCGCTTATGCGGGGCGCTTAAGCGGAAAAACCCGGTACAGCGCTCGCAGTTTGGCGTGGGAGAAATGGGGCTGGTTCGTCACCACCTCGCTCATGTGGCAGATCACGCAGGCCACCAACGGGTGGGCTTTCTTTCGTCTAGCAATGCCACAATATCAGGCACAATCAGTTACTTATAGGTCATCAGAAGCAGGCACTGCAACTCTCACTCGCCGTTTTGCTTGAACTACACAATGGTTATAAAATTTCCTTAAGTCTTAGTTTGCCCTTGTAACATCCATATGCTAATGACATTGCTAATTCTGCGAACAAAAGTGATCTTTTGACAGTCCAGGCTTGATCTTTGCGATACGCATTGAATTAGGCAACCATAGTTTCCACGGGCACTCAAGCAGGTTTTACTCAATTGATTTTGGCACTCTGCTCTGAAACTTCAACAACTCAAACTCGGCTGCTGTGTTATGTTATGACTGACACTTCTGTCTGTCTGTCTGTCTGTCTGTCTAAGTTTTTATAGATGGAGCCGCACCGCACACCCTAGGATATGGCGTAATCCATCCCCGCTAGGTACTTACCCTGGCTCTGCTTCAGAACGTTTGCATGGAAGCAATAGACTGCTCCTGTGTACAGAGCAGCGCAGAGCAGCGAGCGAGGGATGGAGTGGACGCGCGCGCTTGTTATCGGCTGCCCGCTGTGACGTCACGTAGGGATGAGTGGGGCTAGACGGCGTTTTCGCCCTTCCTCCCTACCCGGCCCCAAACCTGCTAGGGAAAGAAAATTTAGCTCCCCGCTAAGCAGGGATGAGGGCGCTGCATCTGTAAAGAACCTCGACCAAGCCAGACGCGGCGCGGTCAGAGATGCTTATGAGCGTGATGGGTCAGTATGCAGGCAGCAGTCCCCCTCGATTGCTCAAGGGGCCCCTAGGGGCTTCCTCTGCCAGATTCTGAACGAAGACGCCTTAGCGATAAGCGCTGACCCGCCCTAGCGTGTAGTACACGTACGCTCTCAGGCATAGTGGCTGTAGGAAGTGCTATCAAAGCGACTTTCGCCGCAGCAAATCCCATTGGGTCAGTCAGCGGGAATCGAACCGCCCTCCGCACGCGCCGCAAGGACGCGATTGGTCGTTTGGCCAGACGCGCTAACCGACTCGGCCACTTTGCCACTTCTATGTTCATAAAGTGATACTGAAACTGGAGCTGACACTAGAACGATTTTCCATGGTCGCCCCGCTGCTCGGCACCCATACTTCTGCTACAGTACTTGAGCATCTGTTAGTACGCGGCGTTTTCTTCAGTTTCGTGCTGCTCATTTTCAATCGAGACCTGCGCTCAGCGGTGTGGGCCACGCTGCGCTGTGCGCCGGCGCCCAACGTCGCCCCTACCAGCAGGGCGAAGCAGCAGCAGCAACCGCCGCCCATTCGGCCCGTGCGCTCATTGGCAGTCGCCAGCTTGCGCTACTGAGGAGAGCGATCGTCTGTTGGCTTTGATTCATCAAGGAAGATGGTCCCAGTATTGTTAAAATGCAAACAGGAGAACCAAGCCTAAGCGAGAGTCTAAGCCTAAGTCAGAGCCTGAGCCTAAGCCAGAGCCAAAGCCGGAACCAAAGGCGGAACCAAAGGCGGAGCCTGAGCTTTGGCCTAAGACTAAGCCTAACCGTAAGCCTGAGCATAAGTGTAACCTTAAGCCTAAGCCTAGGACGTATTGTGGCTGGAATTTAGAGCAATTTTGTCGATTGTTTGTTTGCATTATAACAATCCGGGACCATCTTCCCGATACCGTCTGTTCTCTGTCGATCGGGAATTCGACAGACAATGATGCTGTTTTGTTGACTTGCCTAGTTATGATCGCTTCGAGTTCGTTATTTGTATATATCACGGTATGTACCTACAACCTTACAATGCACTTAAACTTGTGTTCGACAGATGGTCGTCTGTCTAGCAAGCTATTGACCAATGATCGTCGCGCGTCGCTTCCCGAAAATTTCAAAAGTTGTCACCACTAACCAATACGTAAGTAGCACTCCCTTTTGGGGTATTCTCACGAAGTCCTATCATGGCAATATGCCCACTGGCTAATTAGGCGACAAAAGTGGGGCCTTAGCAACAGTTTTTACGGCGGTGGCTGCCGTATAATGGGTTCCCACGTGGTCGGAAAATGTCCAAAGGAGAGAAATTTCCATTGTCCAAGTACGTACAGGCATGTATCAAGGCTACACGAACAACTGTAAGGCCGCCAAAACGGCACGTCGGTAACGGTTTGCCCACTCCTAATGCGGTCAACGTCAGCCTCTGATCAGCAAAACCGCCATGACTTATGACAACGTTTCAAACTTTACCGCCAGCCTAAACCATATTGGTTACTCTAGCCGGTCGACCATCCCTCCCAGCTACTACATCTATTTCGTCGAAGGATTGGCAATGTTTACTCTCAATGGAGTAATCGCAGTAACAGTTGGTCTGAGTAAAGAGTTGAGAGAACGAAAGGAAATGCTGGTGGTTGGCGCGATGACGCTCTCAGATTCGCTTGGAGGAATCGGCTACATTGTAGCAGTATTGTACAGGGCGAGGGTCGTCCTAGCCGGGCAGACGACGAAGTAAGCGCGCATTTTGAAACGTTTCGAGTGCCAGTAGAAGTCTGTGCCTGTGTTTAGCCTAGTCAGCTCTTGGGAATGTATGAAGAAACCGTACAACTGGATTTTCCTCGTTGTCGGACCCATTCGGCACAGCATGCTGATTTGCATAGCGATCGACCGACTTCTGGCGTGTGCCATCCCAGTTCGCTATTACGTCTTTACAACGAGATATTCCAAGCGGTTGGTCGCACCATTCTACGTCTTTGGAGGGCTCTATTTTGGGTCCGATAGAGGCGTGGACGACGACGACGACGACGACGACGACGACGACGACGACGACGACGACGACGACGACGACGACGACGACGACGACGACGACGACGACGACGACGACGACGACGACGACGACGACGACGACGACGACGACGACGACGACGACGACGACGACGACGACGACGACGACGACGACGACGACGACGACGACGACGACGACGACGACGACGACGACGACGACGACGACGACGACGACGACGACGACGACGACGACGACGACGACGACGACGACGACGACGACGACGACGACGACGACGACGACGACGACGACGACGACGACGACGACGACGACGACGACGACGGCGGCGGCGGCGGCGGCGGCGGCGGCGGCGGCGGCGGCGGCGGCGGCGGCGGCGGCTACAGTCAAACTGTTTTCAGGGCTGCTGTCGTTTCGTCGTACACCTTCTCACGAAAGGCAGAGTTCTCCATCATTTGCTATTCAAGTCACTCGGAGGGATACCTCAGAGGCTTTCGCTATCCAGTGAAGATTCTCAGCAGTGGGATAAGCACTGTAATCTTCATCGCCATCCCATTTGTGTATGCCAAGGTAATGCCAGCACCAAATTTCAACGAATAATTTCGGTAACTCGTTCACTTTGAAGGTCTGTCCTTCAGGTCAGTAGGACTCTCGCTGTACCTAACGAGCTACAAACGCTGCAGACTCAAAAGAAGCTGCTGAAGACGCAAGGCTTGTCGGCAGCCATCACATTCGCCACGGTTCTGTGTCCCAACGTCGCCTTGATCTACTTTGACTACACTTCGAGGTACATAGTGTGTACAACCTTGCCTGTGGCATGCAGTAGCGATAGCGAATTTAAGGGGAGGTGGGGGGAAGGGCGGCTGCAAGCCCCCCCCCTCCCCCCGCCCCGTCCAGCCATTGCCGCTCGCTGAGAAGATTTTTGCGGAACAAAAATTGCCAATGCGACGCCAATATTTTATAGTTTCATTATAGTCAGAATGCCCCCTCACCTCAGTATTTTGTCAGCGGGACTAGGTATTTTCAAGCAACTTTGAAAGACGTAAATCGCCAAAAAGTTCTGCCTTCGCACTTATTTAAAAGCGGTTTTATAGACTTGAAAGTGCGCAAATGATCAATTTTGTTAGCCAGTGGCGCTATATTTTGACTTAGAGGCGCATGTCGCCTCTTTATTTACCGTAGTCTCAAAAGTACCATCCGCCCCATTCCAAAATTCTGCATCCGACATATAACGAAATTAACAGATTGATAGCAAAGCAACGCTGTTGATTGGTCAAAATTCGGTTCTATTTTCCTTCTAGTGCCGTCCCGGTTGCCACCGTCTTGTTCTACGGTATCAGTATTCAGAACGTCAATCCCATAGCCAACGGTATACTGTACCTGTGGCGACTGGCGGACGTTCGAGAAGCGATGAAGACGCTGCTTTGTGGAAAGAAGTCGAGTGGAAGAGTCGTGCAGACGCCTGTGGAGAAGTTTTGATCACGTGGCAAAATGGGAGGACGCGGCATAAATACCGTACTCCACTTTTGCATAGTTCATTGCATATCATACCAGTTTGCAATTGGCATGGTTCGACGGGTTACTTCCAGTGTTTAGCGGGGCAAACGTTTAGGTCATTCTGATTTTAGGAGGCCAGGTGTGCAGTTTATCGGTTTAGATTACTAGTAATTGTGTGATTGGCATAAATGCCCGAGGGATTTATCTTTGGATTGAGCTTTTCGGCTCACGATCGGGACCATCCTCAGAACCTTCAGTATTTATGTAATAACCCATAAAATAACCATAAAATATTCGGTTATTACCCAAATACTGAAGGTTCTGAGGATGGTCCCGATCGTGGGCCGAAACCTCAACCGATAAATCCCTGTGGTGCAGTATGCCAATCGCACAATCACAGAATCTAGGTCATTCTGGTTTCGAAGCCTTAACTTTGTTAGGAATTGTGACAGTTTGCGATTTTGATGTTTGATGGGTATACATATTTCTGGTCACTCAACACAGGCTCTGTGCACGTGCAAGCAGCAGACTTCACACTGCAGACAACTGCCAGAATGCACAAGAAATCTTTGAAATGTCGAGAACTCTAAAATCCAAGTCAATTTGCAAAGCGCCGACATTGTGCTGAAGCAAAGCGCCGACTTTGTCGACCCGTGCTTTACGAATGTGGCAAATTTTTGCCGTCCCACGAAAGAGCACTCGCTGTAGGCACAGCGTATGGTACTGTACATACGGACGCACTTACGCACGTTTGCACTTGAACGCCGATCCCTGGACATGGCTCGTCTGAGGACTATCGAAAACACTAGTCAACAAGACCCAATATGTTAGCTTGTCAGCTACTAATCAGCACTGTACTGTTCTTGCAAAGCGTCCTGCGCTTGCCCTCAGTTGTTCTTTCCCGTACACTTTTTATATCAGGCAAGTATTGTTGTTCCTTCCATCAGGCAAGTATTGTCGCTCAAGCCGCCCTAACGATTCTTTCTCTTGGCTGCGTCAATCGGCTGTTTAGCTAAAGCGGATTGCAGATTGGCGGTTAGCCCAGCAGCTCCAGTTTGCGACCTTGTAGTCAGCTGACTTGCATCTAAACAGGTACATACAGTGTAGGCCAGCGAAACATGAACGACTCAGAAATTCAGCGCGTGTCAGACTACTTTCCAGTACTGGGGACTTACAGCTTGCCGTTCACTGTATCTGGCCTCGCTGTTAACCTGCTGGTGACAATTGTGAGCTTGCTGGATACTGTAGAAATCGAGAAGAGCTACAAGGTCCAATTTTGACATTCATGCGTGTTATGTATGCAAATTCGGCTATCAATTTAGTGTTGCGCCATGGGACTTACCGTATCCAATTTGGCAGTGGGTCTCCTGACTCTGCCCTTTGTCTTTGCGCAACACAATAGGTCGCTCTATAGTTTCGTCGAAGGCAATATTACTGTTTGCAAAGTGATCCACTTGAGTTTGATTATCGCCACTTATTCGACGGCGCACAGCGTTTGTTTGGCGCCCCTGCAGCGCTACCTGGTGTTGTGTACCAAAAGATTCAAAGAAGCCGCTGTGAAACCCACAAACGTGCTCTTTGTCGTCGTCTGTTTGAATTTCTATGTCGTCGGCGTGAACAGTCTGCACTTCTTGGCTCCAAACTCCAGCTCGAGGGTGAAATGTGGAACGTACGAGACGTCATCGTGGACTGCGGCTACCAGTGTGTAACTGATCCAAAATTTGTTTGGCAACACTAGCGGGCCCGGGGGGGGGGGGGGGGGGGGGGGCACTGCTCCCGCCCCCTTACGGTCCGACCCTAGAGAAAAAATTTCCTGTAACAACACGAGAATATCAAAAATTTTCGCCTGCGGCGCTAATTTCTAAGGGAATTTGGCGTTTTTAGACCAAGAATCGCAAAATTTTCGCCTTCGGCGCTTTAAATTTACAAATTTTTGTATAATGAATCTGAAAAAGTTAAATTTTTTGCCTGCGGCATTATTTAAAAGCTATGTAGATTTGGTTTATCTATTGCTTCGTAAACAAGCTGTATGTGTAAAAAGTTCAACCTATACTTTGTGTCTGTCAAATTTTGGTGAACAGTATAGCGAACGTTGTACACATCGTTAGCCGCATCTAGAGGAGGCATCTTGAGAACATCTACCCCAAGACCAAGTGCAGCTATCCCCACGATACGGTTGTCTGTACAGCTGATCTAAAGCTCAGTGATATCGCCGCATTCGCTATATGTTATCGGCATGATACGACGCCGTTTATCTGACGTTTCCTACCTGTGTGAAAACGGCGAGTGAGAGTTGCAGTGCCTGCTTCTGATGACCTATAAGTAACTGATTGTGTCTGAAATGTGGCATTGCTGGATGGACGAAAGAAAGCCCACCCGTTGGTGGCCAGCGTGAGCTGCCACATGAGCGAGGTGGTGACGAACCAGCCCCACTTCTCTTTCGCCAAACTGCGAGCGCTGTACCGGGTTTTTCCGCTTAAGCGCCCCCCCCCGCATAAGCGCCCCGGGGCGCTTACGAGGTTTTCACTGCCACATAAGCGCCCCGGGGCGCTTACGTGGTGCCAAAGTTTTCCCCCATGATGGCAGTAAAATAGCGGGTCTGACGGACAAATCACACAAGAAAGCTTGGAATATTACAATAGCAACACATTTCAGACCTTTGTTAGGCGAGTTTTACTGGTCTGTGAAGCTGTAAATAGCTCAAATCGCGCATAAATGTGGTTTGGCAGAGGTTAAGGAAGCTGTGTAGGTCGCTCGCACCGAGTTACAGGGCCTCATTTTGTTTTGAAGTTCAGCATAACTGCCCGATAAGCTTGTATGTGACGTCTTTGGGGCTGGAAGTTGTCGGTTGGACACTGAGAGAACCTTATAAATGCACAGAAAGCCACAATAGGTCACCAGAACTCTCCTATAGCACTTTAGAGCATTTTCCGTCTTAGCGCCCCGGGGCGCTTACAGTCCCGTCCGGAAGTTACGTCCTATTTGCGCGCTAGCGCGCGTGTTTGTGTTTAGCGCGCGCGCTCCCACACAAAGTGCCCCAAAACACGCGTGTTTGTGTTCAACTCGCGAGTTCGTGTTCAGCGCGCGTTTGATTTCGGAACGCGAAATAGCCGCGTGAAACTGTTTGATAAGCTACTATGACGAGTGTAAACTAACCAACACATTTGAAACTGCCACTGCAGCCATTTATTTCCACTCTGCGACGCTTAGAAACAACGAAATTGCCAAAACCACGAACACGCGTGCTAACACGAACACGCGCGTTTTAGTACGTAACTTCCGGACGGGACTGTAGATGGCGCCAACTTTAGGTCGTCTCAGGACCCATTTCAACGTAAGCGCCCCGGGGCGCTTAAGCGAAACAAGCTGTTTTAAAAAAGTTGAGTTGTTTTATTAATACAGAGTAGTTTGTGAGTGTTTTAAAGTGGAAGAGTGAAAGAGTGGATACTTTTGTAAAGTATTTCGAAGCCTTTCCGATATGACGCGCGCCCGCCCGGAGTCCACTATTCATGCGCTACTTCTGACACGCTCCTTTCTGAGGGGTTCTTGCAGAGCAACATTGGAATCGCCCGGGATTAATTTTTTGAGCAAGACACACTCATTTCTGAGCGGTTGTTGCAGGGCAACATTGGGATCGCCCGGGATTAATTTCTTTAGCAAACAAAGTTGTTCGTACGACGAGGGTTTAAAAAAACAGAAGTATTTCTTTAGGAATGACCGTTCAACAACTGCCTCAACGTAAGTTTTCAAACGGCCGAACGAATGCCGCTCTACAGCGTAAGACGAGCGAGTTAGGGCCGATTTGCTGTTTGAACCTTTGAGTAACTGTAGCTCGCGAAATTCAAACTTTCGAATCTTGACTTCTCTTAACGGAATGATCAGTGTGCCGAAACCTATTCAACAAACTCAAGATAAGACGGGCGAGTTAGAGCCGCTTTGCGTTCTGGATCTTCGGATTACTGTAACACGCGTAATTCAAATTTTTGAGTCGCAACTCCTCTTAGCGCATTATCAGTGAGTCAAGACCTATCGAATGAATCGAAGATCGTATCGCTACGACTTTCCTACGAAAATTTCAATTTCCTCAGTACGTGATTTACCAATTGAATAAAAAATTCATCGTGTCATAAAAGAGCACGTCGCGATCTTTTAAGCGACCTATGCACGCCTCTCTACGACGTAAGACGAGCGAGTTAGGGACGCTTTGCTGTTTGAACCTTTGAGTTACTGTAGCTCGCGAATTCAAACTTTTGAATCTCGACTTCTCTTAAACGAATGATCAGTGTGCCGAAACCTATTCAACAAACTCAAGATCGTCTCTCTTCGACGGAAGACGAGCGACTTAGAAAAGTATTGCGTTTTGAACCCTTGGGTTACTGTAGCTCGCGATATTCAAACCTTTGAGTTACATCCAATCGAAGAACAAATGGTCAGTGAGTCGAGAGCTATCCAACCAACTCAAGATCGTCTCTCCACGACGCACGCTGAGCAAGTTAGAGCGATTTGTGCGTTAAAAACGCGAGAATGTCGTGTTTCGTGTTGTGTGTTTGCGTAATTAAGAAAATTTTTAATGCCAAACGAAAGAGCACGTCGAGACCTTTTAGTTGAGCTATCACACGCCGCTCTACGACGTAAGACGAGCGAGTTAGAGCCATTTTCCGTTTTAACCTTCGGATTACTGTAGCGCGCGCAATTCAAACTTTTGAATTTCGAAGTCTCTTAGCAACATTACCAGTGAGTCGAGACCTATCCATAAAATCCAAGATCGCCTTCCTACGACTTTCCAACGGCGAGATCTGAGAGCGTGACGAACGGACGCACGAACGCACGCACGGACGATAAGCTCTCGTAGGGGTTCGCCCGGCTGAGGTCGGGCGAAAAACCCGGTAGGGCGCGCTATTCATATTTTACAGGTATTCCATACCAAGGTAGAATGAACCTGTTGTGCGGTGTACCTACCTTTCCCCCTTGCCTATTAGAACTCAGTACATACATTCTAGCTAGCCGTTAGCTATGCAACTATATTTTGAAGGTCTTGGTAAGCAGCAGCGCGCCCCACAGCGCCGAGAAAGGAGATAGAAGCAGATAACCGCGAACTGAAGCGTAGCGCTGTTGACAACCGACTGGAAGAAGAAGCGTAGCTCCCTCTCCCGCCGTCGCTGCGCCTCGCTTTGACCCAATCCTCCGTGACTTGGATTCACCGCATAAAATGCAGAAATGAGTTGCAGTCGTCGTCGTCGTCGTCGTCGTCGTCGTCGTCGTCGTCGTCGTCGTCGTCGTCGTCGTCGTCGTCGTCGTCGTCGTCGTCGTCGTCGTCGTCGTCGTCGTCGTCGTCGTCGTCGTCGTCGTCGTCGTCGTCGTCGTCGTCGTCGTCGTCGTCGTCGTCGTCGTCGTCGTCGTCGTCGTCGTCGTCGTCGTCGTCGTCGTCGGCGTCGTCGTCGGCGTCGTCGTCGTCGTCGTCGTCGTCGTCGTCGTCGTCGTCCTCGACCCCCCCGTCGTCGTCGTCGTCGTCGTCGTCGTCGTCGTCGTCGTCGTCGTCGTCGTCGTCGTCGTCGTCGTCGTCGTCGTCGTCGTCGTCGTCGTCGTCGTCGTCGTCGTCGTCGTCGTCGTCGTCGTCGTCGTCGTCGTCGTCGTCGTCGTCGTCGCCGTCGTCGTCGTCGTCGTCGTCGTCGTCGTCGTCGTCGTCGTCGTCGTCGTCGTCGTCGTCGTCGTCGTCGTCGTCGTCGTCGTCGTCGTCGTCGTCGTCGTCGTCGTCGTCGTCGTCGTCGTCGTCGTCGTGTCGTCGTTGTTGTTGTCGTCGTCGTCGTCGTCGTCGTCGTCGTCGTTGTCGTCGTCGTCGTTCGTCGTCGTCGTCGTCGTCGTCGTCGTCGTCGTCGTCGTCGTCGTCGTCGTCGTCGTCGTCGTCGTCGTCGTCGTCGTCGTCGTCGTCGTCGTTGTTGTCGTTGTCGTTGTCGTTGTTGCTGCCGTCGTTGTCGTCGTCGTCGTCGTCGTCGTCGTCGTCGTCGTCGTTGTCGTCGTCGTCGTCGTCGTTCTCTTCCCCCTCTCTCTCTCTCTCTCTCTCTCTCTCTTGTCGTCGTCGTCGTCGTCGTCGTCGTCGTCGTCGTCGTCGTCGTCGTCGTCGTCGTCGTCGTCGTCGTCGTCGTCGTCGTCGTCGTCGTCGTCGTCGTCGTCGTCGTTCTCTCTCCTCGTCGTCGTCGTCGTCGTCGTCGTCGTCGTCGTCGTCGTCGTCGTCGTCGTCGTCGTCGTCGTCGTCGTCGACGTCGGAGCCGCCGGCGTCGCCGCCGTCGTCGTCGTCGTCGTCGTCGTCGTCGTCGTCGTCGTCGGCGACGTGGAGCCTTTCTCACCCTGTTGCTCTTCACCAGGATGATCAACGTCACCATGTTGATGGCGAAAACGGCGCCTATGATCGAGTTGCTGTAAAGCAGGTCCAGGTAAAAGCTGAGAAATCTGCCGCATTCCGTGTCCGAGTACATCCAAGTGTACATTGCGCCTGCGGGCATGTACATAGAAGAGAGTGCAACCGTCCACAAAGTAGACGGCGGCGGCCGGCAACGACAGGCTCCAAGCGAGACCTGGAAAGGCCTACCGTAGCTACATAGTACTTTCGTCGTTCAGTCGCGACACAATACAAGCTTTTGGCAACATGACGGCAGGGTGACCATAGACTCTCGTTTTGGTGTCATTTTCAGTTGAGACTATTGTCCAGGCCGAGTTTCAGTTTCAATTTCTGTTATGCCACCTTCCGAATTTTAGTTGTACTGACTGAAACTGAGTTTCAGTTGTAATTTGTCGTTATTGGTCGGGTTCTTTAATGATTTGTGCTAAAGATCAAAAGGAGTGAATTCTTGATGGAAATATTAGAAAATATGTTGAATTTTTGTAAAACTCCGTGTCCGAATTGTAGTCTGTGTAAAACTGAATCTGAAACTACCTATCCCGCGAGTTCCAAGTAAGATTTCAATTACGGCATCCGTGACAATTTCAATTTAATTTTGGTTTCAATTAACTGATTGTTGTATAAACTGAAACTGAACTCACCAATGACAACGGCCGTATTTCTCTTGGTGAAGATCCAAGACGCGTAGGCGTTCGGTGCGCCGACGCCGGCCAATCGGTTGATTGCGATGGCTAGAATGGTGTGGAGACTGACGTTCCAGAAGACCTGCGCCAAGTGACTGATCCGCTTGCCCCACAGTGAGAGAGCCACGGTTGACTGGCTGTCAAAAGGGGATTCGAAGATTTTAACCAATCGCCAACGACCTAAGACGAGTGAGTTAGAGCCGTTCTGCGTTTTAGACCTTTGGCTTACTGTAATTCGCGAAATTCAAATTGTTGGCTCTCGACCATGGAGAGGACGAATAGGTAATCACTGAGTCGAGACCTACAAACCTACAGAGCTCAAGGATCGTCTCTCTGCGACTTTCCAACGCCGAGATCTGAAAGCGTGACGGACGGACGGACGGACACGCGCACGCACGCACGCACGCACGCACACACGCGCGCACGCACGAGCTCTCGTATGTAGGGTCTCGCCCGGCTGAGGCCCGGCGAAATAAAGCGTTGTTCGCACTTCCCGCTTCTCTCATTTATGCAGCACCTTCTTCATTGTCGTAGTAATTTCGACCTCAACCGTGACGATTAACCAATTGACTGAAACTCAACATGCAAAGTCGCAAAGCCTTTCTAACAACGTGTTGAGTTTCACCTGTAGACGTATGGTTGCGGCTTCTGCCAAATCCAGCCATAGCAAGACACACTCATCTACATACAGAGCCATCTATGCACTGTGTGTGTACACTATTTTCACCTGAGCGTCACTGGTGCGACCCAGAAGGCGAAGACGGCCAAAGCGCCGCAATCGGCCAACGCCAGCGAGCAGCAGAGCGTGGCGAAGGGCGACTCCTGCATCGAGGGCAGACGGACGACGTGCCAGCCGGCCAGCGCGTTGACTGCCGCTCCCACAGAGCTGAGCGAGAAGCAGATGAGCCCTACTAGAGCGCCGCCTGATCTGTGAACGAGTGTGAATGAAGAGTTGGCGCCCCCTTCCATCGTGTCGAGTTAAAACACGTGGAGCTCGTCTTAATGAAGAGCGACTGTTGCCCCCCTGCCCTTCGGAGCGCATTAGTCGTACACACCCACTCCTTTCATTGTTTTGGAAAGAGTCTGCGTAATGTTCTAATGTGTTATCACTTGCGGAGTGCAAAAGGAAGTGTAGTCAGGCCCGTTGACGGCCAAGCCCGGGACGCGTTTGGTACGCGATAGACTTCCCAACTACACGTATCGTACCCCAGTAAGCTCTATCAAGTATAAGAACGGTCAAGAGACTCACGGATAGGCGCTGCTCCCAGCAATGGTCCGAATGGGTGTTTATTCTAACCACAGCTAAGAATAAGCTACCAGGCTAACAAACGGCAGACTACTTATACCGAGATACTGGAATCTTAGATATGCATGGCATCCCTAATGGTGCCATGCTTACACGCCCCATTCAAACAAATGAGCCGTGACGCCGATGCTTAGAACCTACGATCATGTATCACTGATCACGATCACTGATTTCCTCGAACGCGTAGAACTGGGCGAACTTGAGCGACCAGATGTCTTGATCGAACTTGAGTGAACTGGACGATCTTGAACGACCGGAAGACTTGATCGATCTTGTACGAACCACTTGACCGACCAGCTGACGAAACCTTAAACCCCACACGAGAAGTATTAGACACAAACGCGACGCCCACTTTCAGTGATCAAAGGACAAGCATCGCATTCTCAGCTCTCAAGCCTATCAGCTCAAAGTGCTTGTCACCTCACTCTCTCCCCTCTTTCAAGAAGAAAGCGACTGTTCTCAGGACAGCCAAGCTAAGCACCCAAGTACTCGCAAGCTCAAGTAAGCCTTCAAGCACCTCAAACACTCGACCTTGTACCCAGGACAAGGGAGAAACACGTCCAATCTGTTCCCAGGACAGATGACGAAGCGCATGTACCCAGGACATAAGCGCTGTTCACAAGCACACCCTGCTTAGGCGACATGAGCGAATCAGAATACTCTGTAAGAACCGTAATCGGACTCCGGAAACGCGCGAGTATCTGTTCTGAACTGGGACCAGTGAGAACCAAAGGGTGGCATCTGACAACGCCCCCAAAACTTGTTCCGCAACCTATCCACGTTCTGATCCGACATCATCGGCTGCGTTCTCCAGTTCCAATTCGATGGGTTCTGACCCGAAGTCTGATTCCAGCTCCAATTCGGTCTGCACGGCCAGGCGGGAAAATGGCGAGGACGATCCCTACAGTAACCTCTATCGGACAAGCGCTCCCTCTGTCTCCTCCAATTCCTGGAACCCCGAGCCCTAACTGGCTGATCGACGCTAGCCGACTTGTAAGCATGGCACCATTAGGGATGCCATGCATATCTAAGATTCCAGTATCTCGGTATAAGTAGTCTGCCGTTTGTTAGCCTGGTAGCTTATTCTTAGCCGTGGTTAGAATAAACACCCATTCGGACCATTGCTGGGAGCAGCGCCTATCCGTGAGTCTCTTGACCGTTCTTATACTTGATAGAGCTTACTGGGGTACGATACGTGTAGTTGGGAAGTCTATCGCGTTCCCGGACAACGCACCAGTTGTAGTCAGGCCCGTTGACGGCCAAGCCCGGGACGCGTTTGGTACGCGATAGACTTCCCAACTACACGTATCGTACCCCAGTAAGCTCTATCAAGTATAAGAACGGTCAAGAGACTCACGGATAGGCGCTGCTCCCAGCAATGGTCCGAATGGGTGTTTATTCTAACCACAGCTAAGAATAAGCTAACAGGCTAATAAACGGCAGACTACTTATACCGAGATACTGGAATCTTAGATACGCATGGCATCCCTAATGGTGCCATGCTTACAGAAGCCGGAGTCGTGCAAAACACCCTGCCTCATTTCCTCACTAGAGGAGAAGTACATATGTGTAGCAGCAGCGATGTACGTCAATGCTCCCAAGAGCAGACAAACAGGAACCGTGTCTGTTGAGTAAGTGCTGCGCAGTGCACTTACGTACAGGATGCCATTCAAGTAACCTGTGATGCTAGCTGGCTTGCTGGTGCTGCTCCTTCTGCCCCTGCTGCCTCCGCTGCCACAGGCGCCTCCGCAACAGCCGCTTCCGCCGCCTACTCCTCCACCTCAGCCGCCACTACCGCCTCCGCCGCCTCCGCCGCCTCCGCCGCTGCCTCCACCGCCTCCGCCTATGCCTCCGCCGCCGCTTCCGCCAGCTTCGCTGCTTCCGCCTCCGCCGCCGCCTCCGCGGCCTTCGCCGCCGCGCCTCCACCCCGCGGTTGCCTCGGACGCCTCCTCAGCCGCCTCCACTGCCTCCAGTCCCCACTGCCTCCGCCTCGCGACCACGACGGGTGCTGTCGCCGCCACCGCCACCACCACAAGCGGGAAAGGAAGTGGAAGCAAACGACTGCATTAAAAAGGCGATTTCATAGTGCAACCTTCATGACTAACTTGGTTGCCAACCGGCATTTCAAAATATAACCGCGTAGACAGGTGATGTGAAATGGGAGTGGTTTTAGAATTTAGAAAACCTGATAATATCCAGTGATAGGATTCTTACTGAAGAAATGGGCAGTCACTTGCCTGGCTTGCTCCTGCTCTGCTTATTATTTGGCAAGTGTAGAATGACACATTTGGCAAGGTTTCTTATCACAAGGTGTTTTTGAAAGGTTCATTAGCAGTTTGCGTGCTCTCGGTTGCTCAGGAAACGATGAAGAACAATGGAAGGCAGGTCTGTTTTCCTTGGTGAAGAACGCGAGGAGACCATTTTGCAACTCTCCGAAAGTATCAAACCCAAAAACAAACGCCCACCCGCTCTCGATCGCTGCTAAAACCGCTGAATTCCAGTGTGTTGAAGGTGCGTGCCATGTTTGCCAGTACTCGCATCATAATGGTTGCTGCCGTAATATTGGTCGGCCTGTCCAGTGGCTCAATTTTGGAGGAGCCGGAGCGACTTAGAAGGTCATCTGAAACCTTCTTCAGAAGGCACCTTCATTTGTGATTGTCTTGCTGTAGTGATTTTCGTTCACCATACCTGTGAAAGTGCCTACCTGCCTGAATCAGGGGTAGAGGGTGGGGCGGGGGTCTAAGACCCCATCAAACAACTGAAATTTTCGCCAACAATATCGCAAAATGCCTCTTTGTAGAAGAAGTAGTGATACAGAGTCGTCAAGGTACCGCGTTTACACTTCTGCACACTTCAGAGCTATTCTCAATGCACGGCTCTTCCGCGCAGCGATGGTTCAAGCGAACGGAAGCCACTCTGCGGCTATAAGGCTCCTTCAAGGCAACGATTTGTTCCTGTGAGCTCTAAGTTTTAGCTGACCACACGTTTCCACGCGGAAGGGTGCACTCACCTTCAGTTACACAACGGCACACATCTGCGTCGCGAGCCTTTGCCTCTACAACACCAGTCGACTTCTCGATACGGTGGAAGAGAGGAAGTCGAGACTCGAGTACTGCGCGACGCTTTGGTTCCCCTGGACAAGGAGGGCCTATCTGAAGCTGATTGTGGACCCGGGCGACGGCAAGTTGGGACGCTTCAACTGGCTGACTTACAAGTTGAGAACCCGGTTCGCAGGCTACTGTTCACCGAAGCTCAAGGAGGGGTGCGACATGCGCGACAGAGCGCGCTTCAAGTTCACCCTCTACTACCAAGCGAAGGACGGGCTCCTCCGCTCTGGAAGAATATGGTTGGGGATTGTCCCCTGGCTGGTCGCTTGGCAGCGCTGGCTGGACCTGCGGCTTCTGACGCCGCTGGGCGTGGCGCTCAGCCTCCTCTCGCTCAGCGTCATCAGAAGGGTGGAGAAGAAGACGGACGCCAACTGCAGGGCCTCGCTTCGCTATCACCAGCTGGAGATAGCGACCGACGTCCTCAATGTAGTGGTCAGCGTCCTCTTCTCGCTCCGCCTCAACACGGTCGTCCTGATAGGATGCCCGATCGTCGGTCGCTTGTTGTTCGACAAGGAGAAGGACATGCACGCGCTGATCGTCTATCCCGTCTTCGCGTTGAATCAGATCAGCCTAGCGCTGCTCGCCAGGGACCGGCTGGCGATCGTCGACGACCCGGAGGGCTACATTCCGCCCAAGAACCCTATCCTAAAGGCCCTCTTCGTGTTCGTCTGCATCATCGCCATCTCCACCGTTCCCTATGGCGCGATGCTCGCTGCGCAGGTGTCCCTATTCGGCGACGAAAGCAGCTACAAGACCTTCCGGCCACTCTTCTACGCCATGGGCATCGCGTCAGAGATCGTCAGGGTACTGATCGTCGCCGCTCTATTCGCCGTCCAGGTCGATGCCGCCATCAAGATCAGACGCCGGGTGAGCGCCTGGGCCGGCAGCCAGCTGGAAGACCACGAGATGGTGGCGGAAGGCGGAGATGGCGAGGCTACGCCCTAAAGCAGCTGCTGAGGGACCACCTGCTGCTCTTGGTCGGCACCGTGGGACTGAATCTACTCTGCGTCTCCGTATTCCTCGTTCACTCGGCGGCGAAGGGCGCCAAGGGGGGATACTACCTGCTAAAGCGCGCTTGGAAGCCGACCTTCCTCTATCCAGTCTACAGAGTTATCTACGCCACCACCACTCTGCTGTACCCAGTCGTCCTGATCTTCGCCGACGTCAATGGCAGTCTGGGAATCGTGTGCCACGTCCTGTTCGTGCCAGACTTTCGCCGAAGCGCCGGACGACTACTTCTGAAGGCAGCCTTCTGGCGAAAATCCGCGGCCCAGGTTGAGCCGGTCAACTAAGTACAGTGTCCAGTGCCGGCCAGAGCCAACGCTGTGTGGCGACCCGGGTCGGCGACCTGGGTCGCCAAGCGACCCAAAAGCGACCCAAGGAAGCCCCTGTAGCGCTGTCTAGCATTGCCAGGCGCAACGGGTAATGATTATCTGCATGATGCGACCTCATTCAGCGCGAAACAATTCTCGTTTGTATTTTAAAGGCAAGACAGTTTCGCAGTGGGTTTGGGTCGCTTGCGCGTCGCTTAACCGGATCGAAACGGCCCGGGATGGCTCTGACCGGGGCAGAACATAACTCCCCAGGACGTTCTGCTATTTCTCCATCTACACCTTCTCTTTTCCTAGTCATTTCCTCGCTCTGTTCTTTCTTCGCTTGAAGTGTTATAAGAGATAAACGAACCGGAGTACAGAGACGCCACTGGCTGGCAACAATAATACCTACTGGTACATGTATGTAGCTACTGTATCATCAATTGAAATCGGAACCGGCAAGATTAATTGGGTACACAACATCAAACGCACTGTGCTACATACCTCACGCGCATTACCTGCAACACCTACCATGTGCAAATATCCATTGCATTACATATGTGTGCATAGCCACTTGTATGTATGGTGGCAGACGAGTGGCATCAGTCGTCTCTGCCATACTAGTAGTGCGGCAATCTTAATGGTGTTCAAACACAGGTTGAATGGCTTCTCTCTGCAAAGCGCGAAATCGGTACGATAGTTGCTAGTACTCTCAGAATTGAACTCGCGCCAAGGCAAATGAACCTCACTCGCCTTTTCACCTTAACTCCTGCCAACGTATACCTTTTCGGCAGCGCTGTCATTCAAGGCCTGTCGGTTATACTAAACACCCTGATAATCGCCATTTCGATATTGAAACGAACGACGTTCGGCGATTTCAAGCTATTTATTGGCCATTTGGCAGCGGTCGACCTGCTCTTCTCTGTCGTTGTGATCGGGATTCCTTTGGCCCACTTCCACCCTGAGAAGGAGACACTTTCGTGGACGATGGGCCTTCTTACCAACACCATTCTGTGGTTTATGACGCTGACACTGATGCTGACCAGGGCCGCGTTGCACGGGGTGAATGGGGGAATTTTCCTGCCCTGGAAATCAAATCCCGGGCGAAATCAATATTGCTGTGCAATACCTGAGGCGAAGGAGAGCCTGGTGAAACGGAGTGATAAGAGCGGCGAGTCCTCAAATTTCATGAAAAAGTTCACAACTCCATACAATGTCAGTCTGACTACAAATTCAACTTTTCAATACCGAAGAGTGTGTGGGGAATTCATGTTTGTGCTATTGTTTTCGTTCATTCCTTAAATGAAAGACACTGCACTATGTACGTCCGTGCAACGCGGGCCCAGCTGCAGCCGAATGCTGGCCGTGTCTTACACAGAAATCCATCGACGCTGGTTCACCCCTCTGAAAACCTTGGCATACTTTGCCATCATAGATCTCGTCCCATTTCTTGTGGCCCTGCCTTTTGGCACTCTGTGGGGAGAATATCGCTTGAGAATCGAGAGCAATGGCCGCGTTAGGACAATGAGAGCGCTCAGTGGCGACGCAGGGACAATTGTGCAGTTGCATAGTTATATCGTTCCCGCGATATGCACCATTCTCCACTTGGTGACGGTGCTGATGTCGACCAGGATGATCCTGACGCTCAGGTGGGGGTGCTGGAGTGGACAAGCTGTTAATAGTTGCTTACCCTATCAGTGTAAGCAAGCACCAATCAGCCGGGCAGGGGGGCGCTTGAGGGGAGGCAGGGAAGTGGATGAATAGGATGGGGACGGGGGGGGGGGGCGAGGGGCGTACCCGTTTCACCCACATTCCGCAATACAGCAACATTGCGCAAACTGGAGGGTTTCCCTCCAGACTACGCAATATGGCGCGTTCTGGAGGGCTGCGGGGCACAGCACGCCTGAGCAGGAGGTGAATTTGATGGAAGAGTGTTCATCCCACTTACAGTTTGCACTAAAACTCTGTCGACGTCGCGCCTGGCGGGTCGAAAACTGAGGCTTAGCGCGACCACCAACTTCAGGGCGTGCTCCGCGCGCCCTGAAGTCGGTCACCGGTCGCGTTAAGCCTAAGCTTCGACCCGCCAGACTGCGACGCCGACTAGACTCTTGTGATCCGTCTCTGGGCGCAGGGCGAGCCTAAGCATAGCCTGATATGGTAGGAAACAAGTTCCTGGTAAAAGAATTAAACGTAAAAGTTAAAGAATTGAACGTTCTAGCGGCTGATTGCACGTTTTGGAGGGGCTGCCCTCCAGAAGCGCCATATTGCGCAGTTTGGAGGGGGACCCTCCAGATCGTGCAATATTGCGCATTCTGGAGGATTGCGCCGTCCGGATGCGACATATGTTCATGCCAAAAAGGGTCCGAGCCTACACGAAAGATGGCATGACACAACAATAGCTAAAAGCTTTATGACCGAGCCAAACTTGTCATATTGGCGTTTTGCAGGTCTCACGCCGTCCGTCTGTCCGCCAACCACCAGTTACGACGTCGTTATCGCGAAACGGTGATGGTGATGAAGACGACGATGCTGCAAGCGTTGACCCCTCTGCTATGTAGTCTTGTCGTTGTACCACATTTTTAAAAATTGTTTTGTTATTGTTTTGTTCCACTTCTCAATTTTATAAATTGTTTTGTTATTGTTTTTGTTCCTCTCGAACTTCGACAAATTGTTCTTGTTATTGTTAACAATTTAGGAACAATTGTACCTAAATTGTTCCTAGGAAGATTGGGTGCCGTAGGGCAGAAGTTCGTTACGTGGTAATTTCCATGAAATCAAACCAACAAACGACGTGAATAACGAAACATTCTCAAATTATATGATGTTTGCTCCACAACTGCTGTGGATTACTGCATACTTTCACCGACATTCAGAACAATTTAGGTACAATTTATGAGTTTCCAAATTGTTTTGTTCTGGAGCCATTTCAGATTGTCATTGTTATTGTTTTGTTCCTGAAAGCGGTGGAACAAATTGTTATTGTTCTTAAATTGTTAACAATTTAGGGGTACAAATTGTTAGGTACAATTTGTACCAAGGAACAATCGACAAGACTGCTGCTATGTCAAATTCCACTGTTTATCATGCTGCCGAGTCACTACAGTCGTGCGTGGTTTGTGACGAGCACTACGCTGCTCTACTCGACCAATATGCTTCTGGATGCCGTCTTCACCCTTGTCATCATCAAACCCTATAGGATGGCTGCTTTCGAGCTGGTTCGCCGTCGATGAACAAAGCAGTGAATGTAATTGCATGTTGCATTGATTGTTCAGAAAATTGAAGATTGCGTTTACGACTTGTCATAAGCGCGTGTTTATCATGGTTTGACTCGAGACAGTTGGCGGCTCACAAGGAAAGGCTGGCATGGATAAGGCAAACGAATTGCAATGGTACCATGAGTGGCATAAAGACCTATGCACACCGACTGAGAGAAATCTGCAGCACAGTTCGCTAGGTCGCCCACGACAACTAACAAGCTTTGCATGCCAAAGAGAAAGCACCGTCCTCCATTCACACACCTGCAGAGCACCTTTTACCACAGTATACTCCTATGCAATCTCTTCAGGCAATGTTTCTCGTGCGAAGCTACAACTATAGTACAGTAGTTAAGTTAACTCTCCAAGGATACAAGCGATTCATTCTGCGGAAGTCAGTGCCGCTGGCACTCGAAGACGAGACTTCGAACGGCCACGTAGATGGCGACGACGTTCTTGACGTAGAACATGACGCCGGCGTCGTAACCCGGATGCTGGCTTTGCAGCGACGCGCGCAAGCAGATGTAGGGCACGTTGACCAGCAGAGTGTAGACCAGGGCGCACAGCAGTGAGTGGTACTGTAGTGTGGAATGGATTGAGCTGACGGAAATGTAGGTCGTCTCCCCATTTTGATTCGCACCACAGCGAAGGTACTGTAGCGATATGATTCAAACGGTTTCTTAGCCTAAGATTATCCCACAGCCTAAGTCTAAGCCTACGCCTGAGCCTAAGCCTATGCCTAAGCCAAAAGTCAAAGCCTAAGCCGTAGCTTAAGCTTCAGCCTCAGGCAGCGTCTGTAGATTGTAGAACTTACACAAGACTGAATGGGGAAACGACCGCCTCCCAAGTATACATAGATGCATACTGTACGCGTCGACGAACAGACTTCTGGAAACACTTTCACGTGTTCTGGCTTACTGTACCTTCTCGCCTGGCAGTTGCCAGCGGCTGGGCAATAGGGCGTTGATACTGCCTTTGCCGCGGTCCCTATCGAGTCCCAGGCGGAAGATTGTGAACACGGGCAGGACGAGGTTGGCGCAGGCTAGCAGCACAATGGTCGTCTTGATGGAGTCGCTCAGACCCAGGCCCTTCTCCTGAGGGGCGATGGCAACGATGTGAGCAAATTTTGACAAAGCAAAGACAAAGCAAAGCGAAGACGGCAAGTGCTCAGCAAACTACTGTATAATTACAAGGCAGCATGTGACAAATACAGTAGCCTAGGATCGACAAACTGGTTCTGATTTCCATTCCGAGCCGGTTGCTCGGCGCAGAGAGAGCATGCTTACTATACACGACATGCAGAAATTAAAGCGTCCTTTGAATTTGGTTTGCAATGTGCTAGGAGTTTAGCTCGTTCTTACTTCTAATACTTCTGACGACCCAGGTCGCTGACCCGAACCGAGCGTAAGCTCTGCAGTCACTTTCGTCACATACATATCGTCCTGTAACAGTACCACCACACACAAAATCGTCCCAGAGGTCGGACACAAAGTAGTTGATCTCGAGCACGTCTAGACAGACGCTCAGGGCGGACACTTGGATGAAGAGGTTGCGTTTGGTCTCCAGTTCCTTCAAAGAAGTCCCTTGTGATTGCGATACAATAGGTGAGCTTTACTACACGATACTTTTCGATGGTGGCTGGCCAGCAACAGCAGGAAGACGGCGGCCGACAGAGCGACCCCGATGGTGTACCAAAGGCGCGTGTCGCCCGGCAGAGTCGACAAGACGGTCTCTCCCGCCGTGGCATTGTGCATGCCTTGAGCGATGAACTCGGCTAAAAATAATTGCTTTAAATGCATAAATTAAGCTTTAAAAAAACTCGATTAGAACTTCTGCCAACATCTCACCCATTCCACCGCCGGGGAAGAACAGTAGAGATGAGGTGGAGATAATTTTCGTGACGAACGACAGGCTGAAGAGCAGCCAGACGACCCACTTGATGTTGGAGTCCTCGTCTAGAAGGTATGTACATAGCAGTCACGACGAAGTCGACGCGACTACCGTAACTGTAGAATGCAGCACTATTCCGGTCTCAGGAGCCCAATCTCCAGCAGCAAC
>JASAMZ010010706.1:0-35145 GCA_030248115.1 Linhomoeus sp. GSCO2_2
CCCTACGAGACTAGGCGTGCGTGCGTACGTACGTACGTACGTACGTGCGTACGTACGTTACGCTCTGGATCTCGGCGTTGGAACGTCGTGGAGAGACGATCTTGGGCTCCATGGATAGATCTCGACTCACTGATCATCCGCTAAGAGGTTTCGAAATTCAAAAGTTTGAATTGCGCCAGCTACAGTAACCCGAAGGTCAAAACGCAAAACCTCGCTCGTCTTGCGTCGTAGAGCGACGATCACACGTCAGGTGAAAGCTCTCGACGTGTTCTTTCATGCGACTGTAAAAGTTCTTTTAATTACGCGAACACGCACCGCGGAAAACGCCATTCTCGACATTTAACGCTAAAATCATTACTAACTCGCTCAACTTGCGTCGTCGCTGATCATTTGTCCTCCATTGGTCGAAACCCGAAAAACTTGAATTTCGCGAGTTACAAGTAACCCGAAGGTTTAAAACGCAAAACGGCGCTAACTCGTCTGTCTTTGGTCCATCCACAGGTTATCTTCAACAAGTTCGGATAAGCTCTAGAGATCGTTGATCATTTGTTCTCCCAATGGTCAAAGCTCAAAGTTTGAATTTCGCGAGTTACAGTAACCCAAAGGTCCGAAAACGCCAAACGGCTCTTTTGTAACTTCGCTCGTCTTACGTCGTAGAGCGGGGATCGACACGTCGGTTGAAAGCTCTCGACGTGTTCTTTTCATGCGGCAGCAACAATTTTTAACATTACGCAAACAAGCACCACGAGAAACGCCATTCTCGATTTGAACACTGAAAATCGCTCTAACTTCGTTCAATTTGCGTTGTAAAGCCGATCTCGAGCTCAGTAGATAATTCGTGGATTATTTGCGAAACTTGAAAATGAATTTCGTGAGTTTACAGTAACGCCGAAGGTGCAAAAGCACAAAAACGGTTCTAACTGCTCGTGTCACGTCATAGAGCGGCAATCGACACGTCAATTTTTAAGCTCTTGGTGTGCTCTTCCGTGTCAGCAAACATTTTGTAATTGACTATAATACGCATCACAGAAACAATCCATTTAAGTTTTTACTCTGTAACTTTCTGAATTGATCATGTTGCGATTAGAGCGACACTCGGCATGTCGTTCCAAGGCTCGCTACGTACTACATGCGCCAAGAAAAACAAGCTGTGTGTTAAAAGTTCAACCTATACCTTGTGTCTGGCAAATCTTGGTGAACAGCATAGTGAATTTCGTTTGCATAATTAGTCGTATGTAGAGAAGGTATCTTGAAAACGTCTTACCCACAAATCAAGTGCAGCTATTTCCGCGATACGGTTGTCTGTACAACTGATCTAAAGCTCAGTGATATCGCCGCGTTCGCTATATGGTATCGGCATGATACGACGCCGTTCATCTGAAGTTTTATATCTGTGGGAATACGCCACGTGGGACGAAAAAGCTTGCCAGCTGTTTGGTGAGGTCGTTCTCTACCAGGAATTTCGCTTGGTGTACGTATTTCTGCGTTATGACGTTTTTGTCAATTCTAGAATTTTGGCAAATTGTCGCGTGTTTCTATAAAATACTAATTGCAGACAACAAACATCGGTTATGCTCTTTCCATTTCTAAATTTTTACGTCGCTAGCTCGTCAGGCGACAAAGTCGATTTTCGACGTTTTCATATTTTAATGGTAAATATCTCTCTAAATCACAATGTTTCAAAACTGTATTACCATGTCACAAATTCTCATTGGCTAACGACCTTTCAATTTCTGCATTCACATTCGTCAATAAATGACGTTTTATTTTTTGTCGATTGATGGAATTCTGGCAAATAATCGCATATTTCTATAAAATTCCACATTTGAAAAAATTTCTTTGTGTTAAAAATTGTCCACGGCCTATGCTCTTTCCATTCCTAAAGAAATTTCGCCACTAGCTCATCAGATGAAAAAGTCGATTTTCGCCATTTTTATATTTCAATTGTAAATATCTCAAAATTGCAATTTTTCAAAACTGAAAAACTGTGTCACAAATTCTTATTGGCTTACGACCTTTCAATTTTCGCATTCACATTCGTCAATAAATGACGTTCTATTTTTGTCAATTTATGGAATTTTGACAAATAGTGGCGTATTTCTATAAAATTCCACATTTGAAAAAAATTTCTTTTGTGTTATAAATTGTCCACGGCATATGCTCTTTCCATTCCTGAAGAAATTTCGCCGCTAGCTCATTAGGCGAAAAAGTCGATTTTCGACATTTTCATATTTTAATTGTAAACATCGCGAAAATGCAAAATTAGCAACAGAAACGGACATCGATCCATATCTCAGCGACCTCGACTCTACTTGACCACATATGTCACGTATTTTACTTCGGTGCCACGAACGGACACACAGACAGACAGACAGACAGACAGACAGACAGACAGACAGACAGACAGACAGACAGACAGACATTGTCATCCGTATATATACACCTCGCCGCGCTGAGGCGCGGCGAAATAAACTTTGTTTTGCTCCATGGACAGAAGTACGACACGGCTTGATTGCTCATAGTGCGTTCTTTTGTGCTCTGTCATATGTTTGCCAAAACTATGACAAGTTTTTGTCACTTTTTTCGCCCGGCCTCAGCCGGGCGAACCCCTACGAGAGCTTATCGTGCGTTCGTGCGTTCGTGCGTTCGTCACGCTCTCAGATCTCGCCGTTGGAAAGTCGTAGGAAGGAGATCTTGGACTTTATGGATAGGTCTCGACTCACTGGTAATGTTGCTAAGAGACTTCGAAATTCAAAAGTTTGAATTGCGCGCGCTACAGTAATCCGAAGGTCAAAACGAAAACGGCTCTAACTCGCTCGTCTTACGTCGTAGAGCGGCGTGCGATAGCTCAACTAAAATGTCTCGACGTGCGCTTTCGTTTGGCATTACAAGTTTTCTTAATTACGCAAACACGCAACACGAAAAGCGACATTATCGCGTTTTTGACTCAGAAATCGCTCTAACTCGCTCAGCGTGCGTCGTACGGAGACGGTCTTGAGTTGGTTGGATAGCTCTCGAATCACTGATCATTTGTTCTTCTATTGGTCAAAACTCAAAAGTTTGAATTTCGGAGCTACAGTAACCCAAAGGTTTAAACCGCAAAACTTCTCTAACTCTCTCGTCTTCCGTCATAAGAGACGATCTTGAGGTCGTTGAATAGGTTTCGGCACGCTGATAATTTCGTTATGAAGAGTCGAGATTCAAAAGTTTGAATTTGCGCGCGCTACAGGAATACGAAAGGTTGAAAACGCAAAACGGTTTTAACACGCTCGTCTTACGTTGTAGGGCGGCGTGCGATTGGTCAACTACAAGGTCTCGACGTGCTATTTCACTTGGCGTAGAAATTTTGTTAATTACGCAAGCACGCACCACGAAAAGCGACATTCTCGCGTTTTTAGCATAGAAATCGCTCTAACCCGCTCAGCGTGCGCCGTAGAGAGACGATCTTGAGTTGCTGGATAGCTCTTGACTCACTGATCATTTGTTCTTCTATTGGTCGAAACTCAAAAGTTTGAATATCGGATACCGAACGAAAACAAAAAAGAAGAGAGAAGAAAAAATGTCGCGAGCTACAGTAACCCAAAGGTTCAAACAGCAAATCAGCCCTAACTCGCTCGTCTTACGTTGTAGAGCGGCATTCGTTCGACCGTTTGAAAGCTTACGTTGAGGCAGTTGTTGAACGGTCATTCCTAAAGAAATACTTTGTTTTTTTTAATTCTTGTCTTACGAACTACTTTGTCTGCTAAAAAAAATTAATCCCGGGCGATCCCAATGTTGCCTTGCAACAACCGCTCAGAAATGCGTGTGTCTTGCTCAAAAAATTAATTCCGGGCGATCCCTATGTTGCTCTGCAAGAACCGCTCAGAAAGGAGTGTGTCAGCAGTAGCGCATGAATAGTGGACTACGGGCGGGCGCGCGTCATATCGGAAAGGCTTCGAAACACTTTACAAAAGTATCCACTCTTTTACTCTTCCACTTTAAAATACTCACAAACCACTCTGTATTAATAAAACAACTCAACTTTTTTAAAACAGCTTGTTTAAACCATTGCTTGAAAGAGGGATCTTCTCGCTCTAAATACCAAATCCCGGGCGATATCAATATTGCTATGCAATACCCTCTTGCGAAGGGGGAGCTCGTAAAGCGGAGCAATACGGGCGATGAGCTCTCGCACTCTCTGCAGAAAGAACGCAACTCTATGCAATGTCTGTCAGAATACAAACTCAACTTTTTAATACATTTTCAGCATTTTCCGTTTTAGCGCCCCGGGGCGCTTAGATGGCGCCAACTTTAGGTCGTCTCAGGACCCATTTCAACGTAAGCGCCCCGGGGCGCTTAAGCGGAACAAGCTGTTTTAAAAAAGTTGAGTTGTTTTATTAATACAGAGTGGTTTGTGAGTGTTTTAAAGTGGTAGAGTAAAAGAGTGGATACTTTTGTAAAGTGTTTCGAAGCCTTTCCGATTTGACGCGCGCCCGCCCGGAGTCCACTATTCATGCGCTACTTCTGACACGCTCCTTTCTGAGGGGTTCTTGCAGGGCAACATTGGGATCGCCCGGGATTAATTTTTTGAGCAAGGCACACGCATTTCTGAGCGGTTGTTGCAAGGCAACATTGGGATCGCCCGGGATTAATTTCTTTAGCAGACAAAGTTGTTCGTACGACAAGAGCTAAAAAAACAAAAGTATTTCTTTAGGAATGACCACTCAACAACTGTCTCAACGTAAGCTTTCAAACGGTCGAACGAATGCCGCTCTACAATGTACGACGAGCGAGTTAGGACCGATTTGCTGTTTGAACCTTTGAGTTACTGTAGCTCGCGAAATTCAAACTTTTGAATCTCGACTTCTCTTAAAGGAATGATCAGTGTGCCGAAAGCTGTTCAACGTGCTCAAGATCGTCTCTCTACGACGGAAGACGAGCGAGTTAGAGAAGTTTTGCGTTTTGAACCGTTGGGTTACTGTAGCTCGCGATATTCAAACTTTTGAGTTTCGACCAATCGAAGAACAAATGATCAGTGAGTCGAGAGCTATCCAACAAACTCAAGATCGTCTCTCTACGACGCACGCTGAGCGAGGTAGGGCGATTTCTGTGCTAAAAACGCGAGAATGTCGCTTTTCGTGTTGCGTGTTTGCGTAATTTAGAAAATGTTTTATGCCAAACGAACGACCGCGTCGAGACCTTTTAGTAGACCTATCGCACGCCGCTCTACGACGTAAGACGAGCGAGTTAGAGCCGCTTTGCTGCTTCAACCTTTGAGTTACTGTAGCTCGCGAAATTCAAACTTTTGAATCTCGACTTCTCTTAACGAAATGATCAGTGTGCCGAAACCTATTCAACGACCTCAAGATCGTCTCTTTACGACGGAAGACGAGCGAGTTAGAGAAGTTTTGCGGTTTGAACCTTTGGGTTACTGTAGCGCGCGAAATTCAAACTTTTGGGTTTCGACCAATAGAAGAACAAATGATCAGTGAGTCGAGAGCTATCCAACCAACTTAAGACCGTCTCTCTACGACGCAAGCTGAGTGAGTTAGAGCGATTTCTGAGTCAAAAACGCGAGAATGTCGCTTTTCGTGTTGCGTGTTTGCGTAATTAAGAAAATTTGTAATGCCAAACGAAAGAGCACGTCGAGACCTTTTAGTTGAGCTATCGCACGCCGCTCTACGACGTAAGACGAGCGAGTTAGAGCCCGTTTACGTTTTGACCTTCGGGCTACTGTAGCGCGCGTAATTCAAACTTTTGAATTTCGAAACCTCTTAGCGCAATTCTCAGTGAGTCGAGACCTATCCATAAAGTCCAAGATCTCCTTCCTACGACTTTCCAACGCCGAGATCTGAGAGCGTTACGAACGGACGAACGAACGAACGAACGCACGCACGATAAGCTCTCGTAGGGGTTCGCCCGGCTGAGGCCGGGCGAAAAAACCCGGTAGTCTCATGAAAATGGGCGTGTTGATGCCCCCCCCCCCACCCAACCCATTTACTTCCGACATCTTCCCATGCCAATTGCCAATCATGAGATTCCTCTGGCGATTCAAAGGAAGCTGGCCCACGCTCACTTATTGCAAAATTGCAATTAGGCGAAATAAGCCTGACCTAATGACCCTAAGCGTAGAGTCTGAGGTTCAGTCTAAGCCTGAGCCTGATCCCGTGCCTCACAAACAGGGTGGTCAGGCCAATAGAAACTTAACTGAATCGAAACTCGCGCGGACTCCATAACTGAAACTGAAACTGAAACTCACAGTTTAGTTTCAGTTATTTGACTGTCAAATTTTGCCGAATTTCAGCGGATTTTCATGAAATTCTAACCGAATTTTTCTACATATGTAGACGTTTTGTCCATATTCAGGTTCAAATATGCAATAATGCCATCCCAAGTTTAGAAATCGCTTCTTTGTCCACTAAATACAGTACACAAAAATTATTTTGAGCAATTCGTTGTAACTTTCTGACTCTTCAATAACTGAAACTCAGTTTCAGTTACTGAATCGAAACTCGCGCGGATTCCATAACTGAAACTGAAACTGAAACTCAGCCAGCACCATAATTTTAACTGAAACTGAAACTGAGACTAAAATGAGTTTCTATTGGTCACCCTGCTCCCAAAGCCTGAGTCTAAGCGTGAGCATACGTCTAAGCTTTAATCGAAGCCTAAACCTACTAACTTGCTGAAGCGGCGTCTTCCCCCGACCCAACGGCCCTCTTCTACAAATCATAACCAGCTCACAGTCAATTCCCCCAGACTCTTGTCTTCAGGCAGCTGAAGCCAAGTGGCATAGTGCCCCAGAATCCTGTTGTAGTAACGGTTGTCGGTCTGCAGCAGTTGGAATCCGGTGATGTTGATCATTCCTTGCGAGAGACGCTCCACCTCGCTAGCCGTCAGGTCCTTTTAGACAATGGAGATGTTGCGTTTTCGTATTGTGAGCAACCAAAGTTACTGTAGCTCCCGGGGAACGGTGTTGTATTGCCAGACTGCGAGAAATGGATATAGAAGCCGCAAGTATTGCATTCGGGTTTGCGAACAAGCTCTATGGGAAATCTTCACACTCATAATAATCATCGGATTGCACGAGAGCGCATTTCTGCGTTCTCAGCTTGGTAGTAAAGGGCTACTCTTTGTCTAGGTTTGTGGAGCATGCGTATGTAGGTACATACATACCTACCTTACTCAGATTGCACAGAATCCAATACAAGTACTACATAAGAGTGGATGGATACTGGATGATAGACGGAGTCAACCATTGCATTTAGGTGTTTTGAGATATTAGTTGCATTCCCAAGCTGCGATTAAACATTATGTACAAGAAACGCACGAAGTTTGCCGCGATGTAGTGAAAACTCTGTTTCTTGGTGGGGCTGCTGTGAACCGCCTCAAGGAAAAGGTGCTGTCTGTCTGACGTGTCGGCGTCCACGATTATGTGAAAGCCTCTGAAACAGAACTGTGCTACATTATGGTATTCTGTATTACAGTACCACATACTACTACTGTATCAGACCTTCCTTCCTCTCTCGTCAAAGTTCTGTCTGTGAAACGCGTCGACGAAATTCGCAGGCACTCACTGTATGCACTGGCAGGGGCGCAGCATCAAACTGCTTTGGATCTATGTCAAATGTCTTTAGATCTATCTGAAATGTCCTACGGGCTAAACCCAAGTGTCTATTGTGTATTTACAGGCACGGGAGCTGGCGCGAGTCTAAATGTAGGCACTGGTAGGGGCACAGTGTCAAATGGCTTGAGATCTATGTGAAACGTCCTATTGGCTAAACCCAATTGTCTACAGGCCAATCTCAAGTGTCACAGGCATGGGGGCTGGTGCGATCCTAAACATAGGCACTGGCAGGGGCACAGGGTCGAATGGCTTCAGACTTATCTGAAATGTCCTATGGGCTAAACCCAAGTGACCACGGGCTAAACCTAAATGGCTATTGTGTATTTACAGGCATGGGAGCTGGCGCGATCCTATGAGATCTAACTGTTATGTCCTGCAGTGCGCTGAATTCAATGATTGCATTATCTCCTTCATGCTTTGTAGATTGTCCATGGGCTATTGACCATAGAGATTCTCCGACGGGCTAAAGGCTCTAGTACTACTACTGTATCAGACCTTCCTCTCTCGTCAAAGTTCTGTCTGTGAAACGCGTCGACGAATCGGCCGAACTCCGAGCTTTCGTGGGGCATCTGCAACAGCTGGGTCGTTAGCGAGTTGCTCACCCCGCCTAGTATGTGACCCTGTTTCTGTTGTAAGTGGTAGTTGATCCACTGAAGATTTCGCATGCCTGAAACTGGGCAGACTGCTGCAGCTTCAAACAAACTTTTTGATTATAAACTTTGGCATGACAAAGAATATTTGATTGAGCACAGGCTCAATGACATTCCTGAGCGACTTCACATTCACATTATGTAGTTCATGTTCGCAAAACAACACCCTATGAGGACAAACCGTTCTTGCCGTCATGGACAAAGGTGATATCACTCCAATTTCGCTCGATGATCAAATCGGCGATCAGTTCGGCTGTGGGCGGTCTCATGGAGACCTGCAAAATGAGATGAAAATAATAAAATATTCCCAAATTTCTGATCAAGGAAAACTGGCCTGATACGCATCCTCGGTTTCTCTTCCGGGCGGCAAGAACGACGCTTTGAAGTTGACGAAAGGCAGCTCGAGCGCGTTCGAGATCATACTGTAGACGGGATGGCTGCGCTCGTCGCCTCCGGCTATCAGCACCATGAAGCCTTGTTTTAGCTTCTGGCAGACTGAAAATGCAACAAAGATAAACTGACAGTATCATTGCTCGAAGGAAGAGTTGCTGCTGTAGACGTGAAAGATAGAATGTTCACAACTGCCAGAAGTTTCGCGCGCTCATCTGCTCTGCCAGTGGACTACGGTATTTCGTACTGTATCGGCTTGTCGAGAGAAAACGTTGAACACGCAAATGTCGGCTGCAGTTGGGCTCGGCCCTAAAATTCAGCACCAATCCGTTAAAAATTTTGACACAGGATGTAATCGGATGTAACCGTCAATCGGATGTAACGGAGGCTGGCGCGCTGCACGCTACCTACTGAATTGGACTACTTGTATACGAAAAGTGCGCTACGGTACAGTGGTGTATGTAGGTTTTTTCCACGTGTTACCGTAGGTACCAATTAGACAAACAAATCCCGTTGGAATACCTTCGTTGTGGAGTCCCCAGGGCTCCTTTCGAGGGCCTTGCACCAACTGAGTCACGTCCAGGCCCAAAGTTGGGTTTCGTTTGCGCTCGTTGCTCATGTTGAGCGACGCCTTGTACATGATGGCTAGCGAACCTTCCTTTTGACGATCGTGCACCTCCTTTCCCATGAAGAAGCCGTCTAGAATGTTGACTGATATGTGCAAAATGTTCCAAATGTCTGGTTTGCTCAAAAGAGTGTCACAACATGTTTTGAATGTTGTGAAATGTCTCGAAAATGCTTCAGAACGTCTAAAACGTTCTACAGTAAGTTGAAACTATAAGCAATGAAAACACTGGAACCGAACTCACGAATTGCCAAGTAGGAGAGACGTTCTGCCATTCCAAAGCTGGCAAGGAGCCAAATCAAACACAGCAGAAGGCGAATCGGCATTCTTCCAAGGTTCCAAGCAATTCTACATTTTGTTTTACATATTTCTCACGAATAGACGCCAAATTTCGGCGCCACCTGTTACCTAATGGATTCTAGCAACTTCCAACTGGCCCAAAAGTCTGAGCGAAGCCTCACATGTTGGAATAGCCAAGTAGGCGCCCTCCTAAGAGGCTCTTACACAGTCATCTGGAATTTGATCCAATTTGTAGCGGCCCATTTCGGCCCGCTCTCTCTTGGGACATGGGAAGGAGGCAAAATGCAATTATGGCAGAGGCGGCGCGCTGGATGCTATGTGCGAGTGTCTAGGAAGTAATTACGGCCCACATGCGAATGTAGCATAGAGGGGCCTAGGAAAGTGTTTTGAAAAGCGCAACTGTTGTGAAAGCGCGGAGTTTGAATCCTGCAGGCAATCTGTTGGCGTCCTGCTGTGAAACTGTTCCGACCACTGAAATTCGCATGAGTGGTCGTTACATCATGTCGGTAGGTAGGTATGTAAAAGCAAGACACTGCGAACAAACATGAAGAAACGAAACGACTACGATATAAACCGCAAAGTCTGAACAGGCGTAGAAAAGCGACGCCGACACGCCACTACCTGCGCTGAAATGCAAATTCAGCACACGGTATGCAGGTGCATACATTGTATGGCGTGCACAAACACGCGAGTGTACAGATCAACACGATGTAAGGTTTTCTGGTCTCCGCACAGTCACAGAATTGCGGTTCAAAACGCGTTGCAATGCGTTAATTGCAGGCAGAATGAACCATTCGAAGGTTGAGCTTGCCCAGGCGTCAAGTGGCGATAAAATCACGTTGGGAAAAGTCTTTCCAAATATGAGACAGTCAGCGCTGCGACGAAGAGTAGACCTGAAATAGGTGGCGTAATAAAATTGCGAACGGGGAGGCCTTAACACCGACAACCGGTTATTGACGTTTGAAATTGCACAAATACCATATTCACATTTTCAAGTGTCGCACTTCTGCGCAAGTTTGCATGGATTCCTGTTTCAACATGCTAATGAGTAGAATGCCGACACTTGTAGTACAAATCAGGTATGGCAGTGGCTACTGTCACTTACAAAGAGTGGGTGCTAATGCGGTGGGGGGGGGGGGGGGGGGGGTAGGAAGCGTTATTTCTTTCAACCTCTCTCTGTGAGGGGGGGGGGGGCTTCATTTGAGGTTGGGGAGGGGGGGGGGGCGTTTATTAGAGGAACTACAGTACTTGTTAGGCCGACGCTGGAGCGCGTCAGCACGGCCCCGCGAGCCAGCATTCTGACGATGAATTCGAAGCGAAACTGGGAGTTGCGCTGGGCGACCAATTGCAGGCGCAGAAATCGGCCAGAAGTCTCCACGGGCGGGCAAGCGCGGCTGCCCGTACAACTGCAAGAATGGGGCGTCGCAAGCGGAACTGCAAAGTGCAAAACGCCTGCATTGGACCCACACACATTATCGCGGCCGAGAGCAAGTTTCAGAGTTGTTGGCTAGTGTGGAGAAACCTAGCGGGAATCGGAACGTAAAGTACCTACCGTACACCATAGTGCGCATCTTCACCACACACCATACACCCCATAGTACACTACCTATGTATGTACCCTCTTTCGTGTGGCTCAAACCCCCCCCCCCCCCCCCCCCCCCCCCCCCTCCCCTCTCCCCTCTCCCGTCTCACACTCATTGTCTGTTCCTCCTTCTCAACCTTTCTCTTTGTCTGATCCCCCCTTACCTGCCTCTCCCCGCCTGCCCCCCCCCCCCCCTTCCGAATTACCAACCTTGTAACTTCCCTCTTGCCCCCCCCCCCCCCACACCAATCACCTGACGAGCATGTATTCATCGTAGCTCAACAGGCCGTCGTAGGCGGAAAAGACGCATTCGTCGAAGGTCATGTTGAACTTTCTGAAGGCCAGCGAGAGGACGTAGCCGTCAGGCACCTCGTAGATCCACTGGCACCTTGAAATACGTGAAAGAGGGTGGTGTGTGCGTGTGCGTGCGTGCATGCGTGCGTGCGTGCGCGCGCGCGCGCGGCGCGCGCGCGCCCGCGAGCGCGCGCGCGCGCGCGCGCGCGCGCGTGCGTGCGCGCGCGCGTGCGTGCGTGCGTGCGTGCGTGCGTGCGTGCGTGCGTGCGTGCGTGCGTGCGTGCGTGCGTGCGTGCGTGCGTGCGTGCGTGCGTGCGTGCGTGCGTGCGTGCGGGGGGGGGGGGTTACAGTGCAGGGGGTGGTGTAAGTGTACATCATAGTTATAGACCGTCTCTCATGGCTTGCGTATTTAAGTAGGTAGACAGTAAACTAATCAACTATTGACTAATTGGTTACTATAGTCTTATTAGCAATTCGTTCTCGAACATGTCAGGGTAACTATGCACATTGCACTGTACAGCACGCATCTATGGTGTGCTTTGGGGTGTCTACTCAGTACGGGACGTTAGTTAGTTTGTATTGTACCACTCTTGTTCAAGGTCTTACGGATACCACTGCAAATCTGTGCGCGCGCTTACATCGAGCCGAGTCCTTCGGACGAAACGGTCTGGTAGCCATCTCTCGACCCTCTGGATGGAAGTGAGACGACGTCGTAATTCTCAAGGCTCGGGTAGTTAACGAAGGGCAGTCGAATGCTTTCGTCGGTCATGCCGCAGTAGTGTACTCCTAGAAGAAGAAGAGGAAACGAAAGTACAAGTAGCGTAGTTTGTGGTAACAAGTACACTTCACTGCTTGCCTTGTTGTGTTCGTCCACAAGTCTGCCCGAGAACCACTGCCAAAAGTGCGGCACATAGCGAGAAGTCAGCAGCGCGTTGCATTGCACTTTCCATGATTTTCACTGTTGGCTTTTCGTGTGCGTGCATATGTGTGTGTAGTTCCGTCTTCTTGCTTGGGCCACTTCAAAACTTCTCCTTACTCGTCAATTGGCTGTTGGCCGTCGTCGTCCGAGCATCCCATTTCGATAATGGAATCTCCTTTTAAATTTCGACCAGTAAACGAGTGGGAGAGGGAGGCAGGGGAGGGAGGGAGCGTCTTCGGGTGGGGGGGGGGGGGGGGGGGGTGGGGGGCTGTAGAAAGGGCGAAATGGCAGTATGCTAAGCATACGCAGGGCGCAGGAGCGCAAATCGATGATTATCGAACGAGTAATGAGAACGACATTGGGTTTGGCGCCGCCTATTTGTCACCGCCCGACCTCCTGCCTACCCTAAGCACGTAGCAGAGATGTTTGCAGAGAGGCAGTGCAATGACATGGGACGGCAGCTAGGGGATTAACTCTCGCTCGAGGGTAGGGAAAATGTGTACCCAAACCTACAAGTAAAATGACGAGCACTGGATACGACAGAATTGGCGCAGTATAATAGTCATAACTTGGGGTGACAAAGCACTATAAACGATTTTCTGGCAATCTCCGCAACTATTTACGTTTTCACCTAAATTTAGCGTTGGATTGCGTCAAGGAATTTACATACATGACAATTTTAATATTAGTGAGCCAATATTGTGACGACAGACCTATCTTGCGATGAACACTGCTGCACAACGCGCTATTTCACATGCGCAAATCAAACGCAAAGCGAAAAGCACCCACTCATCAGAGACGAAGCCAGTCAATCCAGCTTCCTAACTCAACACTCTACCGACGCACAAACAAGCGTAGCAGGTGTATGTGTGTGGCTCTTGCGTGTAAATGCCAGTCTTCTCATGACAACCGTCACGTCGGATTTTACACTTGACCGCAGGTGAAAAATCTCCAGGATGCCTAATAGTAATGGCACCTTCGCTGCTACCGAGCTAAATTTTTAAAAGGGGGGGGGGAGGGGTGGCTATCTGGGCGGTAGGCACCTGTAGTAAGGCGAGCCTAAGCAGCCGAAATAATGTATGCAGGTCGAGCGGAAGATTTGACTGGTGCATATATATGACTGTGTGAGGTTTGCGTGTCAAATAGAATTCGTTGTTGCCGCCCCATGCCGACATTGACGACACCGTACGTAGTTCGGACGGACAAATCCAATCTGAAGGATCACGCGCTTAATGGATCAGTTGCATTCAGAACACTGTCCAATTCTAAGATGGCAGACACGGTGAAACCAACAGTAAGCAGACACACCTTTCATAATAAGAACCAGGCCACATAACACGAACTTGTCTAAAATGATGGATTTGAAAGCTTGATTCTTTGAACGTGTCCACATACAATAGAAGCAGTCATTCGGTTTGCCGATTGCAATGCAAGAGAAACTGTAGAGTGCAGAGGACGGTAATTTCACATTATTAGAGTGAATCAGACGAAATACACAGTGTCCAATGCAAACCGGAGTTACAATGTACATAGGCCTGTCGCAAGCAACTACTGAGGTTTCAGACGTAGGTACAGTAGGCACTCTAGTATGTATGTATATGTAGAGAGTTACCACCAACATACAATATCAGACATAATAACTGTTTGCTCCACATCTGTTTGATTGAATTGAAGTAGCCATTCAGTGCCCCTCTTATGGAGGTGGTATGGCCTTCAAACGCGGCATGAAACCAATCGAGTATCGCTTGGGGGGAGGTGGCGGGGGTGGAGGCCGGTTCATTCTGTTGTGGTGCCTCGAATCATTCCCAGGGTAAATGTAGGCAGTGGAGCCGTCTGGAGCTTTCAGTGTGATCACAGGTGGTCTGTTGAAGGTGGGATAGGCGGAGAATTCGTAGGGTGGTTTGTATAGCTTCTCTACTGGTTGGGGCGATGGTTGATTCCGAAGATCCTGAACAGACACACACATGCGATAAGCTGAAGCAGTTATCTAGAGTGATTCGATTTCAGGTCCTCTAACCGGAAGAATGGTCATAGAACTTCGACAACTCACTTCATCTTTTGAGTCTAGAACTTCCGAGGCGTTCTGCGAAGCGTAAATGGGCGCCAGGAAGACGCCAATTAGAAGTGACGTTCCCAGAAGTGACTCGGCTGCAAAGAAACGTTGCCTTTGTTTGCCAACACGCTTCATCAACAAAGCACAAAGTGGGCCTACCCGCGCAGGCGACGTGGCGGAAAGCCACGCGCTCCCAGATTGAGGTCAGCAGGTCTGGGCTAGCCGCGTAGGCCAGCCATACAGCACAGAAACCCAGCGCGCAGCATGAGACGCTGATTGCGTGCAGCTTGGCTTTGATACGAAGCGAGATAAGAAGGCCAAGGAACGCTGTCCCCAGGCTGATCAGGAACGGAAGTGTTGCAGAGGCCGCCAGCCTTCTAGGCTCCGACCAGAGACTCCCTTCCGACTCCCCACACTGCCACTCTCCAGAGTGGCTCCGGCTCATGGCCAATGGAGAGGAAAGCAAGCCCCACTCGAATAGAATGACAACTTGAAGGAGGACCAGCGCACCAGCCAACACCAATGGACGCTGAACTGCCACAGACGTGAGAAAACGCTCTGGGCTCTTGGTTTGACTTCTGACCAACCACCAAGTGCCATAGATCTGAAATTTGTAAAATGAATCCTTGGGAAGAGTCGCCAATTAGCTTACTCTGGTCTAGCCACTGGTAGTATTGCTTAACGCTACCCTTGCTTACCCTTAGAAGAAGACCGGCCATAATTAGCGTCCAGGAAACTGCAAATCCGCCCCTTTGAACAACACAGCCAAGCTGACAAGCCGGCAAAAGGCGAGTGACATTCATAATGTAGAGGACAAGCAACCCTGGAAATAGCAGTAGGCACTTCTTTCCTAATTATGTTCCAGGAATAATGTCGGTGCACCACAATGTGTATCTATTCTGAGCTTACCCAACAGCACAGTTCCACAGCAATGCAGGTCCTTTGACTTGCTCTCTGATGCCGTCTTTCCCTTTCTCTTCTGACTCAAGTAGAACCATACGAATAGGCATGCCATCATCAGAAGTATAAAAACTCCTGTGAAGACAAAGACTTCCAGTGAAGGGAAGTCTGGATAGAATGGTGGTGGAACTTCTGATGCCCAACGAAATTTACAACTGCAGTGTGTCGGCATGGTGCAAAATGAAGTTGGAAGGACCAATTCCCCATTTTCCATTTGGACCAGGACTTTAGCCTCATTCAAGGATAAATTGCGCCCATTTGTGTGACCAACACTGGACCATTGTTTACTGTTGTAGTATCGTATCAGAAGCTGGCTTTCACTAAAAGGAGAGGTAACGTGTTCCAGGATGTTGCAGAGATAGTGACTTGGATTGGTGATACAGTCACCCAGAGTTCCAACAAGAGTGCCAGGACAGTGTTCCTTGAACAGTCGCTGCAGAGCCTGTCCTAGAGCATGAACTGCCACATTGACGCTTTGGAAGTCATCACTTGTAAGCAGGCTTGACCCATTGATGGCCTCTTCATTCGAGCAGTTCCTGGTAAAGGTTGCTGGAGCGCTCGCACCATCACTCTTCAGCTGACATTCGTGGTAGACCTCCCAGAAGTCTGCAAACCACTTTTGAGGAAATGGTTCGTGGGAACTCAATGTGAATTCTCTTTCTCCAAAGGAAGGCCCCTTATCCAGAGTCTGTTGCTGCAGTGACACCAATGTCAATGATGGATGCTTCATCTCTGCAACTGTTGCTTCTATTCTTGGCTCAGCGAATGGTATGATAAACAAAAATCTTCTCTCCTTAACGAACTTCTGAGACAGAACTTCAAAGAAGTTATTTTGATCATCACTGGTAAGCAAGAGGATCACCAGACCAGGAAAGGCCTCTGTGGGCCCCTCCATCAGGAGCTTATCAATGGAATGATCGAAATCCTTCTGCCCTTCGTAGGTAGCTTCAATTGCAGGATCAGTGCAAATTCTTTTCTTCTCAGCCACATTTCTGAGATGACCCAACGCTGCCCCGAAAAGGCTTTCGTCATATAGAACGCTGACATGCTCCCAGCCCATCAGCTCGATTGCCTCCACCAATGATTCAATGATCTGGGACTGACTGGATTGCACCCCTGGAAATCTGGTCTTCTCACTGGTCTCTTCAGACACAGGAACTGGCCTAGTGAAGACCTGTGGTATTCCCATCGATCGAATGAGGCCTCCGAACGTTGGGAGACTCTGTAGCTCTCCGGAAGTCGATAGGTAGGCCACGATATGTTCTGGCTTCACATTCGTCGAGGCGAACAGCTCGTACAGGTTGGCCACCGCTCGTGCATCACTTTGGCAGGTGTCGAACAGAAGCAGACCAAGATCAATTCCTAGGTATGTTGCATTCTGAGGCTGCGCTCTGTGTGAATGCAATCCGTGACTTCAACATACATACAGTACCGGGTGTCCCATAAATCCAGACCCCCCTCTACGGCAAGCTGTAGAAAACTCTAGGCGGTGAAACTTTCACAGATTGAAGTCCAATGTCTTGGGACATCTGACACCTAATTTCAGCACTGTACACAACTTCACTCGGGAAATTCTGGCGCAAAACCAAGAGTTGGTCAATTTCTCAAGACTCGCCGTCTTCTGTCGGCCACAGCTTTCGCTAGACTGCAGTTAATTTGGTGCGACTTGTACCGTTTTAAAGAAGACAAATTAGGCTTTCGAATGGTCTTAGAACGAAAATTGTAGCTTGTAGCACGCACGAGAAAGGTCGAAACAAAGTTCGTTTGCCGGCCCCAAAGCAAGGTGCAGTCAGCCCCTCCTCCTGCAGAAGGGCCTCCTCCACGACGGCCAGCGGCCGTGACCAATTTTTGGTTTTGTGCCCGCAATTCCGCGAAAGTTTGTGTACAGTGCTGAAATTATGTAGGTGTCAGATGTCCCAAGACATTGGACTTCAATCTGTGCAAGTTTCATCGCGTAGAGTTTCCTACAACTTGCTGTAGAGGGGGGGGGGTCTGGATTAATGGGACACCCGGTACGTACCTGGAAGGATGTCCTGATCCGCGTTTGTCCCCTTCAATGCCGCGACAATTGATGCCATGGTTTGGAACTGTTCGACCCTAAGTTCGCCACATTCGAGTTCGTTGGAGCCTGCATGCACTGGCAAAGCGGCCAGGATGTACAGGTGTCGATTGGAAGGTACAACAACCAAATCGTTCAACAGTCTCTGATTGGGAGAGTCTATCTGGTCGAAGTCGCTTGGAAAGGGATGTGCAAAAAGCAGCAGCACGATGAGAAAACTGCCTACGCCTTTCATGATGAGCTCAGAAAGCGCTCGTCAAATGGTGGCGGTGCAACTTGGGCTGATTTCTTTCGCTTCAGCTTACGGTAGCCGCGAATGAATGCGGAAACATCCACTCTAGGCTGCTCGGCGCTAGCACACACCGTATGACTTCGCTTTACACCAACCTTCCTCTGCCAGGCTAGCCGCGCAGCCGCAATGTGGAATATTTGAGGGGCATACGGTGGTCACGTCGCTACAACCGAAAGGACCCGCTTGCTCAACGCATTAACCCTAATATGCGCGAGTTGACGGCCTCTGAAGCGCTTTCGGTGTTTGGGCGACGCATTATGACTGACGCGATGTCGGTCTGAATGAAGTTTTCCAGTCGAATCGATCGGTCAGTATTGTGCTGACACTGTCAATTCTGTCCGCCGATCTAACGATCCTAAAAACAATAGAAGCACAACAACCGGAACCCATTCGAGCAGTTTTTACACTTGTGCCAAACCAACAATACCCTGGGGCCCTCAAAATACCGTGGGGGTAGTCAAGGCCGCATCGATTAACGCGGGTAATGTGAATGAAAAAGATGGTGTTTGGCGAACGTGGGCTGGTCTCATTCGGAGGCAGCGTCGCCCGTTCGTACAATCGTAATAATCCACTTGTAGCCGTCGTAGGTGCATAGACACCCAAGACCTCGCCTCTCCTGCTAAATCCGCCAGTGCGTCAAATCAGGATTTGAGGTAGACATTGTAGCTCCATTTGGGGCTTCCTATTAACATAGAGGTAATTATAGTACCTGGACCCATCGTTCCATTTTCACACGTTGTTTACCCACTGGCGCTATCACCACCACCACGTCACTACGCCAAGTGCGTGTGGACTGGGGCGAAATCCACCAGTCGCTTAATGGGCGGCCCGCTCTATTCTGGGAAGGGTTCCACGCTTCCGGAAATAGCCGGGAACAGAGGCCCATACTAAAACTCACGTGCGAACCGTCTGGTCCGCCGCCGGTACACAAAAGACCGTGGGCGGAAGGGAATACCCCCACACTGGCCAACAGTGCAGGGAGGCCGGACCGCCCGACGTCACCGCTCCCACCACAGCCTCCGGAGGGAGGCCGGGTCCGGAGCGAGTGAATAATTGACGGGGCGCGTGGGGCGCGCAAACAATGCCATAGTGGCGGCCCGAGTTCGCGGCTGCCTTGAATTAATCATTGGAGCCACAGAGCTCGTGGCTCCCGCGCCCCCCTTCGCCGAACCTACTTAGGGTGTCCGGCACGTCTCCCGGAGACCCATTGTTGGGGAACTCCTCCGGCTTATGGAGAGTACGGCGACTGTCTTAGCGTAGACAGAGGCTCATTCACCACACCTCGCTCCCTTCCTCTTGTACTTGTTTTTAGCACTCCGACCCCAAAAGGGGCGGAGTGCTATAGTGGAGCTGCTCCCGATCAAAATTTTTGCCCCAAGATTTCTCGCGCGTGGTTCATCCGATTTGGACGGGGTTTTTTTTAATCGATAGCTCTCGAGGGATAGTAGGTGTGGACGGACCTTCATTTTTTTCGCCTAGTGGGAAAATTTCGAGAAAAATTCAAAAATTTGAAAATTTACTTACTGAAGAGGTGTTCACCCAGCTGGAATTTCTGGAATAGTTGGTCGATTTTGACGCCCTTTGGATATGTTATAGCCCTCGACGAGACGAAGAGCGGAAAAAAAATCCCGAGCCAATCGGCCGACGCGTTCTCGGGTTACGGTAGCCGAAAGCGGTTTTTTGACAAAAATTTGCCTTTAAAAAATCCTAGTAAATCAGGGAGTTGTTAGATCGGGCCAGCTATCTCAAATCGGCAAGATTAACATGTTCTCTTTTGTTTAAGACCAAAATCGCCGAAATCCGCCGAGGAAATCTTGAGTTCTGCGGTGGCAACGGGTCTCCGTCGGGGGTCGAAAATTCCAATTTTTGACTTTCGGCCGTTTTAGCGCTCGATTGCGACGATTTATGGCCAAATGGACTGCACCACGCGATTCCCCATTGAAAACTGATCCGGAATCGATTTTCAAAAATATTTTTTCGGCTACCGTACCCCGGCCGCGTCCAAAATTCGAATTTCCACCCGAGCGGTCAAAATCAATGTTGGAGTCGATCCTGGTGCTTTCGAGGTCGCTGATGCCGAATATGGCGTTATTTTGGCGTTTCGGATCAAGATTCGCGAGTTTTGGCCGAAATTCGACCTACCGTAGCCCTACGTTGACGAAACTGAAAGTGTGGTAATTGTACGGTTGAAGTGTCGATTCTAGGGTATTTCGCGGCGAGGAACGCGAATTCGCTATTGGTTTCTCCATTTTGTGTCGATTTTGCCTTCAAACAGCCACTTTCCTAATGCCGACATTCAAATTTGAATGCAACTTTTACCGTACTCTCCTCAAACTATGTTGTAACTCAAATTTGCGCGCGCATTCAAACTTCACAATTGAAGGAGATGCAGTGCGAAAAGACGGCGTGGTATGGTGAGCAATTGCGCATGAATTGTCTATTATCCCGTCGAAAATGGCAAGGCGAGTCTGCGATTGGCGCAGCCCCGAATCTTAGCTGCCGTCTACTGGTCGTCGAAGCGAAATGGCGCATTTTGAGCTCAATGCGGCCTGGTCTACAGGATTTCGGTGGAGTTCAGCTGCGCGCCGGTCCTTGTAGGTGGAGGGAATATGCGTACTCTGAAACTCGCGAGCCGGCGAAATTTGTGGAGAATCTTTGTGCGGAAATCGGCCTTATTTCTCATGATGATAAGTGAGTGGCGGCCTGCCCTTTGTTTCATGGCTGTATCACGATCCTGAATGATGAGTCCACCAATGGTGCGAGTCTAGATACTGTACTGTACGAATTACGACCTCTTTCCGCTGCTTCAGGTACTCTACTATTGCGATGTCAGTTGCCGATGGATTGGAGCTTTGTTCGGCCGAGCGCTTCAGTTTCCTTCCACTCTTCTCAATCTTGGGAGTCGGAACTCCATCAATTTTGACGTCTGCTTCAGCCATCTGGACAGAATCTGGCACGTCTCGATCGCCACTGAACGATTGTTGTGTTCCACTTTCGATCGTGTCGTTCAACTGATTGTCCTCGTCCAAATTGAGCACCAGACTGGAATTGGTGACCCGTGGGCTGAATGGAAAAAGTTGCGAACTTAACTTTGAGCACCGAGCAATAGCTCCACTTTCTTCCAGCTTACCCATCCTTCATGTGCCTTTTGAGAAACATGAGGCTGTGGTAAAACGGCCATCTCTCCCTCTTCTCGGCCTCACTTCCGCTTGGAGTGTCGGCGTAGGCCTTCTTCTTCTCAGCGAACGTACTTCTGAGACTACTCCAACGAGTTTTGACGACGTTCACTGAAAGAAGACGGTGCCAATTGTTGGCCAGCTCGTTCTTTTGGTGACGTTCAAATCCGGCAAATACCATTCTGTCCTAATCTTTCAGCAATGGAGGTCCACACCACTTCTCGCTTCTGAGAGTTGCTGTAGTCATCTCTGCTCTGATCGTACAAAATCGGATTCTTTTCAACGTAGTGGATGAGCCGTTCAACAAGCTCATCTCGTTCTGGCTTTGTTAAATTGGCCCCAAACCTATCGGCCATTGCTGCTGCTTGCGCAATGGAAACTATCACTTATAATGATTACTGAACGTCGCCCAAGCCACTCTTGTTTTGTAAATGCAAATCTGGAAGGCACAGTATTTCCTGCCTGCCAGCGCATGGTGTCCACTAAAGACATGTCCACTACAATGCGCACCCGCCCGTTCCCTTTTCAGAATTCTAGAAGGGGCCCGGCGGGCGCTTTGCCCGCCCGCCCTTCCATTGTGAACGGGCGTTTTGCAGACGGGCGAGCAAAACGCCCGCCCGCCCGTTGATTGTGAACCCGGTCTTTCTTCCGTTCTGGTCGGAGTGCTTCACTGCAGGGTCTCCTGCACGTTTCCCTTGTTCTTCCCTTCGGCTTGTTGTTGTTGATTTCCCAGATAATAGAGAGACTGCACAAGGAAGTGGTGCAATTCAAAGGAAAACCGGCTGAAAACCCATCCAACTTTGAATGGCCACCTTCATGTCTCACAGAAGAATGGCAGGAACTTTACCTTCGGCACATACAGGTACACTATAAATGACTTTATGATCTGGTATCTTGCCATTCCATTAGCTTGAAAGCATTCATGCCGTATTGCCCCATCTTCCTAGTATGTAACAGTGAGAAAACAGGATATTATTCAACTCACTCACAGAGTACTATAGTGGCCATACTTGAAAAGCCCAGTTGGTACAAATTTGGCCTATTCCAATTTCAAGCTAGGCCGCAAACGACAATCCTGATCTTCTGCTCCATTCAAGACAGCTCACTCTATTCCCTTCCCTCATCCTTTGTCTTAGAATTGTTGCGAACTGTTCCCAGTTCGTTTCCTGTTAAGGCGCCCACGCGTCTAAGGTAGCGAATTAGCAAAGACGCCAGCCGCCCCCTTCATCCAAATTGTCTCACGCCATCCGAGAGAAGCGCCGCCACACGCGACGCTACGTGGAAACAAGCATGTGTAGTACTACGCGCTAGTAAACCGCGCGATCGATAATGCGTCACTGGGCCAGCTTAGGACGCGCGCCGACGTCAGCCGTCTCCAGGGAATTTTACGCGCACTCCCTGAGGGAATGAGGGGAGGGGAATGGCTCTAGTGGCTTGTGCGGGGGGAGGGGGAATGAGGGGAGGGGAATGGCTCTAGTGGCTTGTGTTGGGGGGGGGGGGGGGGGGAGTAGTACGCAGGCTGGCGGGGGGGGGGGGGGTTGATGCGTAGGCGCCGCCGTCTGCCGCTGGTCCCACCTAGGTCTTCCATTGTATACCAACAACTGAGACCGCCTGGTTCCCCGTTCCTTTCCGCACGTCCGCCGGCTTGTGCGAACTGACACCCAATATGAACCTGAGAACTTCATCTTCATCAAGGCTGAAGAGACTAACATTAGCGCGTGGTGTGGTGTTGAGGCTTCTACCTAAGCATGTCGTGAGCACTCTACCAGTGAAGATAAAGAGTGGGAATCATTTCCAGGTTGTTTGCACGCGCTTTGCTGACGTCTTCCCTTTATTAGCTCTGGTGATGCTCTACTTGCACCATGTCCATGTGACGTGTTCTTCTCTGATTGTTGGAAGGCGTGTGTAGTAGGCATATACGTAATGAAGCCTTCCAGCAGCACTATAATGTCACGCTTTGCGTATGCCTGACGTGGTACGGGGGGGGGGGGTTGCTTTTAAGACCCCAAAACACAATCGCTGGTCAGTTCCTTGTAGCAATCCATCACACTCTAAACAATCTAGTGTGAGGCTGTCTTGAGCGTTCAGTTAGTTGTAAGACGCAGGTAATTACCGGTCCCAGTCGTGCCATAAAGTGACGCAACCTACGTAGCTATAAGTGTAACATTACACAATGTAAATACTCAAATAGGCCCCCCCCCCCCCCCCCCCCCCCTCCCTCCTTCATCCCAACTTCCGCACTCTATTGCTGGGAACTAGATGGTAAGTAAGGGGGGGGGGGGGGTGGGTCTTAGAAGTATAAAATACACTTCACCCATGTGTTGCTCCGCTAGATCATTCAAAGGAGGAACGTGCATCGGCATGCGTACCATACCATGTTGTATTAGGCCGACTTCTGTCATTATCAAACTTAATTGGCTGAACGAACAAGGCAACTTGCGTGTAAAAATTAAATGGCAAGTTGTTTTTGACCGAATTTCAATTAGGACTTTTTCGTGACAGGCATGTGTATGCAAAACTCATTATCAACCCAGACTGTCTTAGTTTGTCTGCTAACTAAATCTGGATTCTCATCCTAGTTTTAGTGCCAATATCGTGTAGTGAAGTCATAGATATAGTTTCCGCTGAGATTTTAGCCACTCTGGTCATTGATTGTGATTTGAACAACTAAACTACATGTACGTAGGTATAGCACCCTGCGAAACACCCTGTACCGTTTCCAGAATTCTTACGTCATGCAACAAACCCCTCCCAAAGTTTAGGCTAGGTAAGTTATTTCGCCGCGCCCCAGCGCGGCGAGTATATATATACGGACGTTATTGTCCGTTCGTGTGTGTGTGTCTGTGTGTGTGTGTCTGTGTGTGTCACAAAACTAGACACGACGGTTAGTGCCACCCAATTAGTTCGACTGAACGCGCTGAGTAACGTGTCGATGTCCGTTTCTGTTGCTAATTTCGCACTTTCGAGATATTTACAATTAAAATATGAAAATGTCAAAAATGACACTTTTATTCAGAAGCGTATAGGCAAAGTTTTTGCTGAAATGCAAAGGGCATAAGACGCGATGAATTTGTGACATAGTTTCGGATTTTAGTATTCGCGAAATTAGGGATATTTTTAATGGTTTTGTAAAAATTCCCAAATTTCGACAATTTCAAATGGCATAAATTTCAAAACTTCATTGCACCGATGTATCGAGCAAAGTCTGCCAAGTATTTATCAAATAGTTTCAGGTTTTATAATTAACGAAATTAGGGATATTTTCAAGGGTTTTGTCAAAATTCCCAAATTTCGACAAATTCAAACAGCTTAAATTTCAAAACTTCTTTGCACGGATGTATCGAGCATAGTCTGCCAAGTATTTATCAAATAGTTTCAGATTTTATAATTAACGAAATTAGGGATATTTTCAAGGGTTTTGTCAAAATTCCCAAATTTCGACAAATTCAAACAGCTTAAATTTCAAAACTTCTCTGCACGGATGTATCGAGCATAGTCTACCAAGTATTTATCAAATAGTTTAAGATTTTATAATTAACGAAATTAGGGATATTTTTAAAGGTTTTGTCAAAATTTCCAAATTTCGACAAATTCAAACAGCTTAAATTTCAAAACTTCTTTGCACGGATGCATCGAGCATAGTCAGCCAAGTATTTAGCAAATAGTTTCAGATTTTCTAATTAGCGAAATTAGGTATATTTTCAAGGGTATTGCTAAAATTCTCAAATTTCGACAATTTTGAATAGCTTAAATTTCAGCATGTCTTTGCATGGTTGTGTCGGGCATAGTCTACCAACTATTTAGCGAGTAGTTCTATATTTTATAATTAACGAATTAAGGGATATTTTCAAGGTTTTTCTCAAAATTGCCAAATTTCGACAACAACTTAAAATCCTAAATATCTTTGCGTGGATGAATCGGGCGTAGTATGTCAAGTAATTATACAGCAGTTTTAGATTTTAGAATTCAGGAAATTAGGGATATTTTCAAGGTTTTTTCAAACATGGCAGATTTCGGCAATTTCATATGGCTAAAATTTAGCAATATTTTTCCATGGATGTGTCCGGCAACGTATGTTTTTGCCACCTATTCAATCGAAGACGAAACGCGCAATTCTGTTCACTGTGCGGTTCTGCAATGTACAGCAACGGTACCGTAACCGTCCGCATTTGTGACCCAAAAGAAAAGGGCGTCGTCCCATTTAGACCCTCTTCATTCCAAAGTGAACCTGCGGCGAACATTCCTGATCCATTTATGGATCAGTACCCACCAATGCACCATATAGGCATCGAATGCCCAACAATGACACAAACTTTCTCTGGAAACTCGAGGTAACTGCGGCGATACTCCCCGAAGAAATGCTCAACTTACTATTCTGACACTCTATGGAATATACTCCTCAAATGCACGAAACACTATACAATGCCAATCAACCATCATCGGGTACCCAGTTTTTATTCTAAGCTTGTTTTTTAGTTACATCTATCTTAAGTCTACTCATATAGCAGTTTTGGCATACTGCCTGCTTCATTTCATTGCAAGATATGATTCCCTTCAGTGATTTCATGGCGCGACCAATTTTCTTTCCAGGCGTTGTTTCGTCACTGAGTTTGAAGAATGTTTGCAATGTAGCATTTGGAAATAAGCTGGTAACTTGGCCAGTTTGAAATATGTTTACGATGCAACTTCTGGAAATGAGCTGCCAGCCTGGTATTTGGCGCTGTTTCCTTTCTGAATGAAAGATAATGCTTCATTGCTGCTGAACAATGCCACACACGCACACCCTGCCTAATGGATATGGGAATGGGGGGGGGGGGGAGATGGCACCATCTGACATTTGTCAATTCCTAAGGCTGGTTTGTACTACCCACTAGCAGGGAGGAACGTTTTCCACGGCCAATGACGTTTCGTCACTCCGCTCTTTGGCTCATTAGAGCAGGAAGCGGCTGCTTTGACACTGGTGACTGGACAAGCGGCCGTGCATTTTTCATTAACTTCGCAATTCATTCATTTCGCATTCCACCCCACCACCCACAGTCGACACCTGCCTTCTCAATAACAACAACAGCAGACCACACGTGTGAGTGGGATGGGCCCTCTAATGGCCGTGTGGGGGCGATCAGGGAACATAAGACCTGGTCTCGCAACCTTTTTCTTCCTTGTTACCACCCGTTTGAAGAGATCTTTTTCCCAATTTATTCTTGTTTGGAGAGATCTTTTTCTCCAATTTACAGGTGCGGACTGCGGAGGTGTTCGTTGGACCGGCGTGTAAGCACGCGTCCGTCCCACGTGCTATCATTGCCAGGTTCGCGCGGTAGGTACTGTAGTCGATGTGTCTGCACTCGCCGCATTTTATTGCTCGGCCATAGAATGCCTCTTGGGCAACGCTCTGTTTTGGTTTCTGACTCGACGACTTCCTTTGAGAGATGCACTGCGCCTTCCCCTTGTTGCGTGCTGCGAAAGTTTTGCGACGTTGATGTTACTTTCCTCACGTCTTACATACAGTACATAGTTACATAGGCTTTGGAACGTGTGAGAGCTGAGGGGACTGAAGTTCTACGACTTACACATTACAGTACGCACATAAACCTTTATTCCCCCTCTACTTGTTGAAGTATCACTGCCTCCTTTTGGCCAGGTTCGCTTGAGTATGTGCAATGGAAGTGCGACCGCCCCAATATGGCATGTAGCCAACTCTGTTCTCGACAGAAAGCGCTACTTCCCCGTGTGTGTAGTGTAAGTGCCTGCAGGCTATGTAGGTACATACGTGCACATCCGCACGTGGCTGAGACTCAGCAGAAAGTCAGTTCTTTCTGTCAAATCCCCACGGACTACTGTAAGATCTCTGTAAGCTCTGCCTACGCTCCCTCCGCGCTGCGTCACCGATTCAAGTTGCGCGCCGCTGGCGTCACGGAGGGATTTCCCTGACTTCGCTCCTCGGAGACTCATACACTACCGTACATCCTCTTGTATATAGGCGTCATCCATGTTGCACAGTTTTTGCTAGTTGTAGAAGTGTTAAGATGGAGGAGTGAGCTTGTTGGAGAAACGTGAGGAGGGTCGCTTATTGTCTGGGGATACTGTAGGTGGTAGATCACTTGTTGCATTATTAATGTGACGAGCTTTTAGGCGAGTTGTGCTTATTGGATAGCTTACGGTAGGTCCGCTCCACTGATGAGTGTGATGGGCCGATCGCCTTCCCTTACTCGTTCATTCGCGTGAGGCTAATTAGCCCCTTGGCCGGCTTTCATTCAGTCGCGCGGTTGCGTCAAGCTCGCTCACGTACTCTTCTTCTCCGATAGATAATACGGATCTACTACGTAGGCCCTGGCCCGTATAGGGCTACTTTAGTATAGCCAGAGTTCCCTTTTTCCGACTTGTGCGTGCGTGTACGAGCTCTGCGCGCGCGTTCATAGGCGCTGCCAAGCCAACTGAGTACATATATGTTCACTTGCGGGAAACTAGAGCCCGAGAAGTGCGCTTTCAGAGTCGCTCAACTGCAAATCGGTCTTTAACTGTCCGCAACGATGCGGTGTCTTGTCACTTTCGGCCAGTGGCCAATAGCAACTTAAACTAGCTTCATTTTCACTTTCAGTTACAATCAGTCCACTGAAACTAAAACTGAATAAAAACTGGCACGGTCTTCATAACAGAAACTGAAACTGAATCTGAAACTCACGGTCTAGTTTCAGTTATGTTAATGCTAGATTTTACCCAATCTCAGCAGATTTAAGTAAAATTTCTGCTGAATCTTAACTCAAATGTAGACGTTTTGTTAAAATTAGGCCTACATATTCAAAGAAAGTGCCGCAAGTTTAGAAATCGCTCCTAGGTGCACTAAATTTTAACCAGCAAGAATTGATTTGAGCAAGTCTTTGTGACTTCCTGGACCTTGAATAACTGAAACTCAGTTTCAGTTACTGAAAGTGGAACTCGAGAGGTGGCATAACTGATACTGAAACTGAACTGAAACTGAACCTAAAATGAGTTTCTATTGGTCACCCTACTTCCGGCGCGGTTAAACATTATGATCTCATCTTTAACCCAGTGTTTCCCGTGTAACGCAGCCGATTTACCCAAACACCTACCGTACATCGATTTACTGTTTGTACCTTTGAGTTACTGTAGCTCGCGAAATTCAAACTTTCGAATCTCGACTTCTCTTAACGGAATGATCAGTGTGCCGAAACCTATTCAGCAAACTGAAGATCGTCTCTCTACGACGGAAGACGAGCGAGTTAGAGAAGTTTTGCGTTTGGAACTTTTGGGTTACTGTAGCTCGCGATATTCAAACTTTTGAGTTTCGACCAATAGAAGAACAAATGATCAGTGAGTCAAGAGCTATCCAGCAAGTCAAGATCGTCTCTCTACGACGCACGCTGAGCGAGTTAGAGCGATTTCTATGCTAAAAACGCGAGAATGTCGCTTTTCGTGGTGCGTGTTTGCGTAATTAACAAATTTTTTACGCCAAGTGAAAGAGCACGTCGAGACCTTTTAGTTGACCTATCACACGCCGCTCTACGACGTAAGACGAGCGTGTTAGAGCCGTTTTGCGTTTTGGACACTCGGGTTACTGTAGCGCGTGCAATTCAAACTTTTGAATTTTGAGTTCTCTTAACGGAATTATCAGTGTGCCGAAACCTATTCAACGAACTCAAGATCGTCTCTCTATGACGGAAGACGAGCGAGTTAGATAAGTTTCGCGTTTTAAACCTTTGGGTTACTGTAGCTCCCGAAATCAAACTTTTGAGTTTCGACCAATAGAAGAACAAATGATCAGTGAGTCGAGAGCTATCCAACCAACCCAAGATCGTCTCCCTACGACGCACGCTGAGCGAGTTAGACCGATTTCTGCGTTAAAAACGCGAGAATGTTGCTTTTCGTGTTGCGTGTTTGCGTAATTAAGAAAGGTTTTATGCCGCACTAAAGAGCACGTCGAGACCTTTTAGTTGACCTATCGCGCGCCGCTCTACGACGTAAGACGAGCGAGTTACAGCCGTTTTCCGTTTTGACCTTCGGGTTACTGTAGCGCGCGCAATTCAAACTTTTGAATTTCGAAGTCTCTTAGCGACACTACCAGTGAGTCGAGAGCTTTCCGTAGAGCCCAAGATCTCCTTCCTACAACTTTCCAACACCGAGATCTGAGAGCGTAACGCACGAACGGACGCACGCACGCACGCACGAAAAGCTCTCGTAGCGGTTCGCCCGGCTGAGGCCGGGCGAAACAAGCTGTGTGTGTAAAAAGTTCAACCTATGCTTTGTGTCTGCCAAATCTTGGTGAACAGTGTGGGCAACTTTGTTCACGTCATTAGCCATATCTGGAGAAATTATCTTGAGAACGTGCACCATACACCAAGTGCAGCTGTTCCCACGATACGGTTGTCTGTACAACTGATCTAAAGCTCAGTGATATCGCCGCATTCGCTATATGGTATCGGCATGATACGACGCCGTTTATCTGATGTTCGATACGTGTAAACTGTAAATACATGACATCCAACAAAAAAACTTGCCAACTATTGCAGTGGAGTCGTTCTTTATCAGGAATTCCTTTTGGCGTACAAACTTTTTAATTCGATTCGAATTTTAATTTAATTCGATAGAATTGTAAACATTTCTTTCAAATTTAACGCATGCAAAAATTTTATTTTGTTTTGCTAATTACCCGTAGTCTATGCGCTTGCCATTTCTTAAGAAATTTAACCGCTATTCCATCAGACGAAAATGTCGATTTTGACACTTTTCAATTCTAATTAAATTGTAAATATCTCGAAACTGCAATATTTGAAAATCGTAGAACTGTGTCACAAATTCTCATTGGCACACGACCTTTCCATTTCTGCATTAACATTCGTCAATAAATGACGTTTTAATTTTGTCAATTTATGGAATTTGGACAAATAATCTCGTATTTCTAATAAATTCCGCATTTGCAAAAAAATTCTTTTGTGTTACAAATTATCCGCGGTCTATGCTCTTTCCATCCCTGAAGAAATTTCGCCTCTACCTCATCAGGCGAAAAAGTCGATTTTCGACATTTTTGTATTTTAATTGTGAATAAGTATTCACAGCAAAACTGCTGAACAACGGCTATGAGCGCACGCACAGATGGAATAAAGCCCTTTATTCGACGTTTCGGAGCTGAACTCGCCCCATCATCAGGAATGAACAAACACAGTGAGCTTGACGGTCGCTGCACAAAGTCAATAAACAGGTGAGAACACCAACAACACAATAATGACGCACAGGCTAAACACACTACAATGGCACAAGGTCGTGGGTCTTCTTGATTTCGTTACTGAATTGGTCCCAAATTTGCGGAATGGCGTCTCCCTCATTACCATTGACCAGTTGACTTCCATGCGCTCGAATCAGAGCACCCTCCATCACGCGCCTTTTCTTCCAGTGTCGCTCTTGCAACAGAACCTTGTAGCCACTGAGTTGGCCACTACAACCATCACCATCTGCCGTGAAGTGCTTCGCCATGGCATTCTTCATCTGTTTTCGCCTGATATCAGATTTATGCTGCATCACGCGGTTGCGCAAGGGCTTTGAAGTTTGCCCGATGTAGTGCTTTCCGCACGAGCAGTACAAGCAATAGACAGAGGCAGCTTTGCTGTCGTCATTGACTCGGTCCTTATACTGACTCAAGGCTGTGCCTAACTGGGCTTGGCCTCTGCCATAGAAGGTCCTAATGCCGAACGACTTTGCCAGTCTACTTAACTTCTCTGACACTCCAGGAATGTACGGCACCGTCCATTGGTATGGCCACTGCTCTTGTTGCGCCGAGCGCTTAGCTGAGCTTAGTGCCGTGTGGACGAATTGCTTGGGGTAGCCATTGGACACAAACACTCTGGCCAAGTGGGACAATTCAGCCTTCAGGGCTTGGCTATTGTTGCAGACGACTTCAGCTCTGGTCCTCAGAGTTTTGATAATTCCAATTTTGGTGCTTTTCGCGTGGTTTGAGCCATAGTTAAGGTAACGGTCTGTGTGCGTTTTCTTTCTGTAGACAGACGTCACTAACCGATCCTTTTGTCTCTCCACAAGCACGTCTAGAAAACCAATTTTGCCGTCACATTCTGTTTCGTGGGTAAATTTGATGGAATCATGCAGGGCATTCAGCTCAGTGACGAATTCAGGAATGGCATTCTTGCCATACTCCCAGACACAGAACGTATCATCTACGTACCTCAGCCAGACTTTGGGCCTTCTGCCAATTGTGGGGAGAAGAGTAGTCTCAAAATACGCCATGAAAATCTCAGCGATAAGCGGACTCAGTCTTCCACCCATAGCTGCGCCCTCCACCTGCTGATAGTACTGACTACGATGAACGAAGTAGCAACTCTGCAGGACAAATTTGACTAAGTCAGCCACCGTCTCTGCTCTCATGGAAGTTCTACTCGATAGGGAGTCGTCAGCCTTCAACCGTTCCTCTAGTATAGCACAGGATTCGATAACTGGCACTTTGGTGAACAGGCTGGTAACGTCGAATGAGACCAAGTTGTCTGTCTCGAGAAGCTCAATACTTCCGAGTTTTGACACAAAGTCTTCAGAGTTCTTGACAAACGCGTCACTGTGGCCTATTAGCGGCTTGATGATACCCTTCAGGTGGCACGCCAGACGATCACAGAAACTACCGACTGCTGAGACAATTGGCCTAAGGGGAACGCCCGCTTTGTGAATCTTGGGAAGACCATAGAATCTAGACGGGACGCCCCAGTGGCTTGTCATTAGCTTCTTTTCATCCTCCTCTATCTCCCCATTGTCACACAAGCCTTTCAGAAACCCGTTCAACTGGGCCACCAGGGTGTCACTCCTAGTTTGGGGTGTGGAATTGGCATTCAGTCTAACAGCTTTATAAGCTGACGAACTGAGAAGCTCTGCTACTTTGGCTTCGTAGTCATCTTTGTCCATAACTACTGTCGCGTTGCCCTTGTCCGCTTTCATCACAACGATGGAGGAGTCTTTCCTTAGCCTACTCAGAGCCAAGAACTGGCCATTTGTCAGGTTCGGCTTTGGAATCTCCGCCCTTCGAAGGATGTTTGCAACATCTGAGTTAAATCTGGATGTGGCCACGCTACTGGGAAGTGTTTCAGACACCGCTTGGGCCGACGCAATGATGTCAAAGATAGGGACACGTTTAGGCGTTGTGACGTAGTTCAGACCCAGAGCTAGAACAGACTTTTCCGTCTCGTCCAGCGGACGATTTGACAGATTGACGACTAGCTTACTGGTGCTGTCCTGCTCATTTTGAGCTTGGATGGCGTCATTTGTCACGCGTACACCTGCGATCCTTTGGCTGCGATTGACGAAAACTCTAGACTTCTCCAGAAACAATCGTTCAAATTTGAGGTTCAGACGAGATTGCACACGTGCGCTGTGTGACTGATAAAACCTATCTCGTCCGTCAGCGACCTTGTTGCAATCCTCGACTGACACTCCGTTCTCAACAGCCATCCACAAATGATTGAACTGCTTCTGTAACTCACATCTCCGGTGAAATTCGATTCGAATGACGCTACTGAGGAGGCGAAACTCGTAATTCCGCGCCAGTTTGTCGATTTGGCTGGTGTTGTAGGGTCGCCGCACGCGCAGAAACTTGGGAACCAACTCATTGTCTCGGCATCTTCTCAAGAAACGCCACGAAGAATCGGCGTTAATTAGTTTTTCGTGGCAACGATCTAATTGCCTGATGATTTCAGTCATTTGCCGGCCGTAACGGCTTCTCAAATACACGAAGAAACTCATCGCGCTCTGTGGTTATAAGTATTCACAGCAAAACTGCTGAACAACGGCTATGAGCGCACACACAGATGGAATAAAGCCCTTTATTCGACGTTTCGGAGCTGAACTCGCCCCATCATCAGGAATGAACAAACACAGTGAGCTTGACGGTCGCTGCACAAAGTCAATAAACAGGTGAGAACACCAACAACACAATAATGACGCACAGGCTAAACACACTACAATGGCACAAGGTCGTGGGTCTTCTTGATTTCGTTACTGAATTGGTCCCAAATTTGCGGAATGGCGTCTCCCTCATTACCATTGACCAGTTGACTTCCATGCGCTCGAATCAGAGCACCCTCCATCACGCGCCTTTTCTTCCAGTGTCGCTCTTGCAACAGAACCTTGTAGCCACTGAGTTGGCCACTACAACCATCACCATCTGCCGTGAAGTGCTTCGCCATGGCATTCTTCATCTGTTTTCGCCTGATATCAGATTTGTGCTGCATCACGCGGTTGCGCAAGGGCTTTGAAGTTTGCCCGATGTAGTGCTTTCCGCACGAGCAGTACAAGCAATAGACAGAGGCAGCTTTGCTGTCGTCATTGACTCGGTCCTTATACTGACTCAAGGCTGTGCCTAACTGGGCTTGGCCTCTGCCATAGAAGGTCCTAATGCCGAACGACTTTGCCAGTCTACTTAACTTCTCTGACACTCCAGGAATGTACGGCACCGTCCATTGGTATGGCCACTGCTCCTGTTGCGCCGAGCGCTTAGCTGAGCTTAGTGCCTTGTGGACGAATTGCTTGGGGTAGCCATTGGACACAAACACTCTGGCCAAGTGGGACAATTCAGCCTTCAGGGCTTGGCTATTGTTGCAAACGACTTCAGCTCTGGTCCTCAGAGTTTTGATAATTCCAATTTTGGTGCTTTTCGCGTGGTTTGAGCCATAGTTAAGGTAACGGTCTGTGTGCGTTTTCTTTCTGTAGACAGACGTCACTAACCGATCCTTTTGTCTCTCCACAAGCACGTCTAGAAATCCAATTTTGCCGTCACATTCTGTTTCGTGGGTAAATTTGATGGAATCATGCAGGGCATTCAGCTCAGTGACGAATTCAGGAATGGCATTCTTGCCATACTCCCAGACACAGAACGTATCATCTACGTACCTCAGCCAGACTTTGGGCCTTCTGCCAATTGTGGGGAGAAGAGTAGTCTCAAAATACGCCATGAAAATCTCAGCGATAAGCGGACTCAGTCTTCCACCCATAGCTGCGCCCTCCACCTGCTGATAGTACTGACTACGATGAACGAAGTAGCAACTCTGCAGGACAAATTTGACTAAGTCAGCCACCGTCTCTGCTCTCATGGAAGTTCTACTCGATAGGGAGTCGTCAGCCTTCAACCGTTCCTCTAGTATAGCACAGGATTCGATAACTGGCACTTTGGTGAACAGGCTGGTAACGTCGAATGAGACCAAGTTGTCTGTCTCGAGAAGCTCAATACTTCCGAGTTTCGACACAAAGTCTTCAGAGTTCTTGACAAACGCGTCACTGTGGCCTATTAGCGGCTTGATGATACCCTTCAGGTGGCACGCCAGACGATCACAGAAACTACCGACTGCTGAGACAATTGGCCTGAGGGGAACGCCCGCTTTGTGAATCTTGGGAAGACCATAGAACCTAGACGGGACGCCCCAGTGGCTTGTCATCAGCTTCTTTTCATCCTCCTCTATCTCCCCATTGTCACATAAACCTTTCAGAAACCCATTCAACTGGGCCACCAGGGTGTCACTCCTAGTTTGGGGTGTGGAATTGGCATTCAGCCTAACAGTTTTATAGGCTGACGAACTTAGAAGATCTGCTATTTTGGTTTCATAGTCGTCTTTGTCCATAACTACTGTCGCGTTGCCCTTGTCCGCTTTCATCACAACGATGGAGGAGTCTTTCCTTAGCCTACTCAGAGCCAAGAACTGGCCATTTGTCAGGTTCGGCTTTGGAATCTCCGCCCTTCGAAGGATGTTTGCAACATCTGAGTTAAATCTGGATGTGGCCACGCTACTGGGAAGTGTTTCAGACACCGCTTGGGCCGACGCAATGATGTCAAAGATAGGGACACGTTTAGGCGTTGTGACGTAGTTCAGACCCAGAGCTAGAACAGACTTTTCCGTCTCGTCCAGTGGACGATTTGACAGATTGACGACTAGCTTACTGGTGCTGTCCTGCTCATTTTGAGCTTGGATGGCGTCATTTGTCACGCGTACATCTGCGATCCTTTGGCTGCGATTGACGAAAACTCTAGACTTCTCCAGAAACAATCGTTCAAATTTGAAGTTCAGACGAGATTGCACACGTGCGCTGTGTGACTGATAAAACCTATCTCGTCCGTCAGCGACCTTGTTGCAATCCTCGACTGACACTCCGTTCTCAACAGCCATCCACAAATGATTGAACTGCTTCTGTAACTCACATCTCCGGTGAAATTCGATTCGAATGACGCTACTGAGGAGGCGAA